>ARYC01017391.1:0-65145 GCA_000711775.1 Oxytricha trifallax | reverse complement strand
ATTTCTTTTATTTTAAAAGCATGTTATTAATAAAAAATGTTTACTTCTTTATTTGCTCATATATAATTAATATATTAGACATGTAAGAATTATTTGATAAAAATTAATAATTATTTCAAAAAATAATCGATTATTATATATTAATTTGATATAAGATTAGAAAATTATTATACTTCTTTAAATTTAATAGAAATATTTGATTAATCTTAATATAGATATTAACAATTAATTATACAATTTTTTGTATTGGATACTTAACTATCTTTGATTATAATACAATATATCTAAATTTTATAGTTTAATTAAAGTTAATTGGCATAAGATATAGAAAAAAAATTAATTATAAATAAAAATAAAACATATATACTTTAGATATATTTTAATATAAATCATGTCAGTTATATATTTTTTTAAAAATGTTCTTAAGTTAAATAGTTTATTCATATTGTTAAACTATAATAATAATTTAAAATAAAAATATGTATTTATCTAGGAATAGTAGATTAGTTTCATATTCATTTTTAGATTATTATTTTATATTTACTATACTATCACACTTATCAAGAGATGAAAGAGAAATAATAAAATATTTAAAATTTCACACAGGAAAATAAAATTACACAAATTTAATATTTAGCAATAATATTTTTCCTACATATTTAAAACCCCCAAGCCCCTTTATGAATTTTATATGTTTTTTGAATGATGAGAGTAATGTTGGGAATAGGGTTTATAGGAAGTTCTTAAGCATCTCTTTCACTCGAATTTTGATAATATTAAGGTCTTATATTGATAATGTTTTTTAACATCCACTTATGTGTACTCATAACGACATACTGATTATAGTTTTTATTTAAAAAAAATAAGTCTTAAAAATGCTTTTTTCTACTTTCTATCTTTTTCATAAGTTGTAAATTAATCTAATTGATTTTTTGAGTAAACTTCAAAAAATTGGAATATATACACAAATTTTTAATTAATTTTCATCATAAATTATTTCAAGTTCGATTAAATACTTTCATATTTTTTAGTTTGAGATCTTTATCTATTTATTTGTGTGCAATATAAAAGATTTTAGTAACCTAAGTATAAATAAAATTAAATATGTATGATAGGCCCAAGTCTCTCATATTTTTGTTTTTAAATTATTATAAATGAATATAAATCTTAAATGTATTTAAGATACCAATAATATTTAAACACCTATTTAATATGGGCATTTTATAGGAGGTCAACCCTGTTAAGATAAATAGTGAAATTTTACAAAAAGTGTAACAAATATCAGAGATTGATTTCCATTTTAGCCAATTAAATTAATATTAAACTTGTTAAAATTTAATTAGTACTGGCACTTAATCAGTTTAATTTTAATTGGAACCAATTAAATGCTAGCAGAGCTTGGTTAGTATAAAGTATAAATTAATTAAGAATTAATGAAAATATTCCAAAATGGTTCATAACCTAATTAGAATCATATACTAAACTATTATGAAACTATATTAGTAAAAAACCAAAAAATGGTGCCCAAGAAATTATAAGATGATGATTACATATAATTTAGCTATTTTAATTAAATAACTAAAACAAAATTAATAAACTATCATTGAAATTGTCCTAGATGAAGAGTTTTTAGTTTTTCACATAACATTTATGAGTTGTAGTTACGATAAAAAATGAAAGATTAAATTTGTCATCTAAATAAATGATAAAATACATTGAGTTTAACAATGAAAATTAAATTAATAAAAACACCCTAATCCCCAACATTAACCTCATTCAAAAAACATATTAAATTAGTAAAGAGGTTTTGGAGTTTTTATTATAATGGAATTATATTTGATTTATGGAAACATATTTAATAAAATAATTAGTATTTAATTCCTAATAGGTAATACTAAGAATTAATCACAATATTATTACAGAAATGAGGTAGAATATAATTAAGCTTAATTTTTAATCTGCATTCGGCTTCTAATTTTTTCTAATCTCCAAAAATTTATTATTTATTTCTTTATCCATTTGGAATATTGTATAATTACATATCTTCAATTTACAAAAATTTTAAAACTTATTGTAGCCATAGTTCATTAATTCAATCAAAATATAGAGAAGGTGATTTAATTATTATAAATTTGATTTCACTTATTATGAATTTTATAATTTACTGCAATAACAAATTGAATATTTATTTGAAAATTCAAATTTAATAAGAATTAAAATGTGCAATTTCTAAGGAAAGTCTTATTTTTCTTAGGTTTTAAACTTTTTTTAATGTTTTATTGAAAATTCAAGAATTCAAAAAATTAAGAGCATAAAATTTGTATCTTGCAAGATATATTCAAATTATTCAATTGATTTTTCAATAAATTATTCTGAATTAAATCAACAATAATATTTTCAATTATTAATGGGAAAATCTCCTATTAAAATATAAAAATTATACAAACTATTAATAGATTAACTGAATTTTTAAGGAACAATTATATTATAAGACTGTAACATCAAAAGTATTGCTTTGATATGTATTTTTAAAAATGCTAAAGAAATAACATTTAATAATACACAAACTTAATATTTTATGGAGAGGTTTCCTTCCCAACATAAATATCCAAATTTAAAAATTTCTTAAAATCCTCTTCAAAAAATTATGATCTAATTATTTATAATGTAGCTTTCAATATCATTTTTATTTTAAAATTTGAATGAAAAATACACTAATTATTTATTAAAAATAATTAATTAAATATTGCTTATCGTATATTTAGATAAAATACAAAAATTAAATCTTTTTAAAAATGTGAAATATAAGGTTATTGTATTTTAAACATAAAATCTATATTATTCTTAAACTTTATTGTTGTAAAAATTTGAATGTTAAAGTCATGAAATTTCCATGGGGGTGAAGGAATATGCACTGTTAAGAAAACTTCTCCCCTCAATATTTTGATTAATTCAGAAATATTTTTACTAATTTATAAACTATTCAATTTGAAGGTCGATATTTATTATGTCTTGATGTTATTTAATCAATGACAAACATTTAATAAAACAATCCAAATATATTAAGATTTGAAATTACTGTAAATTTATTGAAAGATATTGATGAATTTCTAGATAAATTGTAAAATATTAATGTCTTGAATATCAATGTAACTTTTAGAATCAAAGAGTAATTAAAATTTTGTATGATTTATAATTAAGTAAAGAACTTGACGACGCATTATAAAATTGACTTTAAAGTAGATTAATTATATCATTGTGTAAATAGAATATAATAGACAAATCCCATTATTTTTATTGACGCTATTAATCTTGAGTCACTCATTGAAGAAAAAAATAATAAATCTAAATTGATAAAATATTAACTAATAAACAGTGACTTGACAGATTACAAAAAGTGCATTTTAATTAGAAAACAAAATAATAATAGATCTCACAATCTATATTTCAACTAAATTCAACTTCACTTTCCTATTGATGTATTTCTGTGAGAATATTATAATTAATTTAGTTAAATTTAATCATTAGTATCTAAATTAATTATTTTAGTAATATAAACCTATCAATTATTTTCTTTTACTTAAACAAATTTCATTTTAGGATTTATTTTCCAAATATTTATATAGATTAATTTCACTTTTAGCAAAAGAGCAAACTTGTTTAGATATTTAATATGTCATATCTTGACTACAAAATTTCAATTAAAATGTTTTAAAATAAAGTACTTTAATTTGTTTGAAACAATTAAATTATTTATGAATAAACATTAAATATCCCAGTTATTAAATATAAAATCCATTCTAATAATCTTAAATAGATTAATTCATAAATTCATAAATTATTAAGTTTAACATAAATCAATGAGTTTCTTCAATTAATATTTATCATTTTATGTAACAAGATATAATTTTAATTGAAATAGATCAACCCCACTTTAAATATGCTGGCTAATGAAATTTAATTAGTTTTATACATAAATAATAAAATATAGATAGTGAGTTATATAGAATATTAATCTTATGTATTTATAAATGCATAATGTAAAAAAAAAACTTTTTTTTTACATTTATTTCACTCCAAATTATAAAAATCCTTATATTTTTAGCATGAAAGACATAGAGCATATATTTATATGTCATATCTTTTAATGTATTTAAAAGTCTAATGACAACTAATTGAATTCATTTTTAAATAAAGAATTAAATTAGGCTTCTAAATATTTATAAGAATAATTTCCCTGAAGCTTTATGTTTGAATAATTTACTCAAAAATAAAACAATTATATAATTTATTATTATAGCAAAGTTTAGAATTATATGGAGAGGTAATAAATTACTTAATTTACATAACTAATTCAATGATAAATAATCTAAATGAAAAATATTTACAAAATTTTATTAAATAAATGTACTACTAAATGAATCTATGTTAAAATCTTCAGAATTTATTTATAAAGATAAAGACTCATTCAATACAGTATTTAAAATTAGTCAAAAACTTTTACTATAACATCTTTACTATCCTAATAAAATATATAATAACAAAATTTACATTTCTTTTTCAATTATCATTTATAATAAATTCAGAGTATTAAATTTTGTCTCAAAAGATTTAAAAAACACAAAAATTATTTATAATTTGCTAATTAATTAAATTTATAGACATTTATAAAATATGTGATTTAATATAAAATTAAATAAGTCGTTTCATTTGATGATTCAGAAATGCATAGTATATCTCGGTTTAATTTTAAAGATATAATTTTAAAATCAATTGAGATTCTTATCTTAAGTTATGAATTAGTTTTTTTAATATCTATATTTTTAATAATTGAATAAATTTATTTTAACTCATTTTCTAAAACAAATTAATACCTATTAAAGTGCCCTTTACTATATTCATAAATTTTTATTAAAGTTATGGAAATTTAATGGAACCTAACAACCCGTTCTAAGTTTATTTAGTCTTAAAGAAATAAACTAAATTAAAAACATCAAAATTCAATTCAAAAGTTGACTAATTAATTTAATTGAATACATTTATAATGCAAATTTTCTTTTGAATTTTAAATATTCTTTTAAGAATATCCATATAAAATAATATTAAAATATTAACATACAAATTTAATTTATAAATTCTTTAGGAAGTTCAAAATGACCATTAATATATTCGAATAGAGATTTTAAATATTTAAAAAGAAACACAGTTTATAAATCTTTTCCATAATTATTAAATTTATAATTGTAAATGAAATTAAATAATAACTGCAGACTCATTATTTATACCATTATTAATTATAAATAAGTGGTTACTCATATTTTGAAATTATCAACAAAAGAGAGACAAATTTGCAGAAATTTATAACATTTTGCATCAGAAAGAAATCAATTAAAACTATGTTTTAAAAGTGAATTTCCTTAATTTAATAAATTCACATATTTATTAGAAATATCAAATAACATACAACTCTTACTATTCAAAGTTAACCTATATTTACAAAGTTGTGAAATGTACAATTTCTTTAATGAAATCTAGCATTTTAACTAGTTTGAGAACATTAATACTATTAAATTTTACAAATGTAGTTTTGAAAATTATCCTAATAAAGATAATATTTTTGAGTATTAATTTAAAGGAAAATTGAAGTTTATAATGTGCTATAATCTTAACAAAAATTATTTGAGCTTCTTCAAAAATTTCACTTCCCTCTAAATAAATTAATCTCATAAAATTGATTTAAAGGATATTATCAAGAAACCTTGAAATATCTAAACTTTACGTTTTGATAAATATTTTTGTCATTACTAATATATGTTAAGATTATTTAGTGATTATTAATTAATATCCCAAAATTTATTCAAATTATAAACCATAATTATTGATATGGATGATTTAGAGGAATATAAAAATTAAATGATTTCTTAAATAAGGTTTAAAGATCAATTTATAACAGATAATATAGAAATTATTTTTCACATCAATGATAATATTACATATTCAGAATTGCCAAAATATCTCAATGTTTTGAATAAAAATTAAAAAATAACTTTGAGAGTGAAGAAGTTTTATTTCCCAAAATGTTGGGTTTAAAATAATAAATTATAATTAGATCATTTTAGCAATTAATATTCTTTCAAATCGCATTAAATTTCATAATCTTAATAAAGTTATGTAAACAAACTTTAAGTACAGCTTCCATCTGGCTACTATTAATCTAGCATTGAATTTAGTTCTTAAATCAATAATACAACAATTTTAGTAATGTTTTAAAGATTTCTAACTCATGATATTGCAACTATTTACGAATTGTCCCGATTCATTAAGATAAAGTGAATGAAATAAAATCAAATTAATCTATTATTTAAAAAAACAAATCAAATTTTAATTGTCAACTTAATTTTAACTAAAACAATATTAAAGAGTTATAAAATCTCAAATTTATTTACTATTCTTAAATTTTTTATTTTCATTTAAATTTTTCTAATTGACACATGAATGAGTTATGAATATGTAAAAGGTTTTATTGTAGAGTGATGTAGTTTAATTTTAAAATTCACATTCCAATCATATTTTAAGTTTAATGATTCTAAGACATAAAAAGTTACCTTGATTAAATGAGTAGCTTAATTGAGTGGATCAAAAGAAAGAAAAGAAATATTTACTCATAAAACAGCTAATTAATAGAGCCTCTAAAACAAAAGAATATTCTTTTATTTAAAACTTCTTAATTTGCTATTTCATTAATTATTTTTATAGTTAAGTTGGGGTTTCGATAAGATTAGTAAATAAAATATATAAATTTGACAATTAAAACATAGCTTCAATTTATTAAGGAAAATAAATATTTTACATTCAATTCTTAATTTAGTTAAGGGATGTATATTCAGAAACTTTAATTAAACCAGATTTAAATTACTAAGCAAATGAATATTTTATTGGCACTTTGTAAATAAATTTCATAATTTCAGAATATAAAAATAGATTAAATTTATTTAGTTAATTGTAATAATATTCGTAAAATATGCATTAGTTTTAATATAACCTGCTTTTTTTCATTATATTCTAAAAATCATAATAATGCGATTAAATTCAATATGCTTAAGGATTGCCAATGAATGTTTACAATTAATACAATAAAATGATAATATTTAAAAAATATTTTTGGGGATAAAAGTATAAAGATATAGTTAAGCTTAAAAACTAAAGAAATATTATTTCTCATGAATGATTACAAATAAAAAATAAAATTTCCTTTCAAAATTGGCATCTTTCAAAATATATGTAAATATATATTTTTTGTTGTTCTGTTCTCTGTTCTCTATAAGAATAAACAAAAAATTCATTAATTAATAAAAAATAGTAAAGAGACACAGTGATACTTATTTAAATTTAAATGTAATTATTATTTTATCATTTCTAGCATACAAATTAATAATTTTAATTTAAACCTCGGCCTATCTAATATTTATATTAAAATTAATTAAATCTATATATAGAATTATTTAAAAATAAATTAATTTAAAGAATTAAATAATAATAATCAAAGACTAACGAATCAATTTAATATCTATAATTGAGTTTCAATCAAAAGAAATATAAAGAAATTAAATTCTTATGAAATCATATTTTTTAATTAATCTTTTGTCTTATTTTACACAAATTAAATTTTTCAAATTTATTATATATTTTAACTACAAAATATAAAATATCAAAATTAAGTATTATAACATCAACAAAATAATCATATAAATATTAATTTAAAATTATTTTTACAAATGAAGTTTTGCAATAATTGCAGAATGATTGTTTATACTTATTTGTTCTATACGAGATACCCCTCCCCACCCACTCCCCACTCTAAACCGAGATACCCCTCCCCATACCCCCTCCACCCCCAACCTATTTTATAATAATAAAATAATTTAATAATTTATAAAATCTTTTATAAATGAGTATTTTATAAATTAATCATTATTATTAATTTAAATATAATTAAGATTATTAAGCTTTAATTATAAATAAAAATAATATTCAATCAATAAAATTTTAAAATTCTCATTATAAAAGATTTTATAAATTATTATAATTATTTAATCAATAATTTTCAAAATTCTCATTTATAAAAGATTTTATAAATTATTAAATTATTTTTTTATTATAAAAAGGTTGGGGTGGGGAGAGGGTTGGGGAGGGGTATCTTGGTTAGAACACTTATTTAAACTGTAATTATATAATTACCCATATTTAAAGATTATCAACTAGGGATAGAAAAATTTGAAACAATTTATAGCATTTTATGTCAGAAAGAAGTAAATTAAAATTATTCCTTAATAACTAATTTCCAAACTTGTAATAAATTAAGAATATAATTGAAATTTCAAAGAATGTAAAATTAATAATTCAAAATTAAAATCTCTAATTGCATAGTTTTGAACTGACAAATTTTCTTAGTAAAATATAGAATTATAATTAGTTTATAAACATAAAAACTATTAAATTTTTCAAGTTTAATTTTGAAAATGATCCCAATAAAGAAAATATTAGTGAGTTAGCTAAAATATGAATTTTTTGGTGAAATTAATAAGCAAATCAACTTTGTACATTTCTTTTTGATTATATTAATTTATTTATATTTTTAGGTACTCTACCGCATTCGACCTGTTTTGCGGTAGAGTCTTAATTATATTAATTTAAATAATATTTAATTTTAAATGCTACTATTAAATGTAGCATGCACTTTAATTAAAAAGTAATATAGAAAATAATTTTCAATAAATGTAATGAATAATTTTCAACTGTTACTATATCAAGTAACTTTACTTAACATTGAGAGTATTTTTAATATTCTTAATTTTAATCATTCTAATTTAGAAATATAATTTTAATTATATATTTCTTTTTAATTAAAGTGCATGCTACATTTAATAGTAGCATTTAAAATTAAATATTATTTAAATTAATATAATTAAGATACTCTACCGCAAAACAGGTCGAATGCGGTAGAGTACCTAAAAATATAAATAAATCAATATAATCAAATAGAAATGTACAAAGTTGATTTGCTTATTAATTTCACCAAAAAATTCATATTTTAGCTAAGTATTCATTTGTAGGAAAATTGAAATTTCAAAGATGTGCAAATATTAATCAAAAGATTTTTGATTATTTAAAAAAATTTTTATATCTCCAAGTAACTTAAAATTGGAAAATCTAACCAGTAGATATAGAACTCGATTCCTTAAACATTTAAACTTTTCGATTTGATAGTAACTATGGAAATTGTAATTTTGGATAAAAATTATAAAATATTTTAAAATAAAAATCATAATTAAGCATTTGTAATTTGCAAACCGTGATCATAGATATGAATGATATAATGGAATGTTTAATTGCCATGATTTAATAAGTATTTAGAGAACATATTTCATTTGAAAACGTTTAAGTCATTTTACATATTCACCAAAATCTTTCATATTCTAATTTACCAAATATTCTGAAAGTTCTCAATATAAATTAAAAGATTACTCTAAGAGTTAAAACATTCTATTTCCCGCTATGTTGTTTTAAATTAAACAATTTAAAGTTAGATCATATAAGTAATGAATATTAATTTAATACGTATTAAATTCTTAATTCTTCCAATAGCTACACAAATAAACTTGAATTGAAAATAACTTCATGTATCTATTAATCAAATATTAAATAATGTACTCTCCAATTAATAGTTAATCAGTTATATTTTTGTTTAAATAGTTTAGAACTCAATAAAAACCAACAGATTATGAATTGTCAGATTTTAGAGAACTTAATTGACATAGAAATAATTAAGTTTTTAAATATTATTAGTAAATTTTGACAATATATATAATTTTATTAAATTTGATCACTATTATAACTTAACTATGATTAAATTATCTTTTTTTCTTACAATATTTTCAGAGCAACTTATTATAAATGTATTTTATGTTATAGTATCAATAATTATTTGAAACATAATCTTTGAAATAGTTCCTAATAAATTTAATAGAAAAAATATTATTTGCTTGATTACATTATTTATAATTATTTATTTAAATGAGCAGTTTTCTTGAGTTATTTAATTTTTCTCAGGTTGCTAAACTATCGATATTAAAGCATATGTTTTAAATAAATTTGTCATGATAAAAATATTTTAAACTCAATGAAAATTTAGATAGTATAAAAATTTTTATAAGTAAATATGAAGTATGTTTATAAATCTGTAAATATATAAAATACAATAAATTTATAGATTATTTATTATCTAATTCAAAATAAATGATTGATGTAAGATACCTTAAACTTTGGTATAGGGAAATAATTATATAATTTTTGTATTGAATAAAATTCAAATATATAAGAAAATTTACAACTTTTCATAAAGCTTCTCTAATAATAAAGCAACGAAAGTGTTGCCATATCTTTCGCATAAACTTCTAGTCTAACTTCATGTTCGTTAACTCAGTGAGTCATAAATGTATTTAAGATGTCTATCTTAGCACAATGAAATAACTATATTTATAACATTCTTAATAATTTGTTGATATATAAAGTATTGCTTAGAATAATAAATTGTTGGCTTGAGACAATTTCTTCAACGTAAGATTAATAAATATGTCGCGCGAGGGCAATTTTATTATATATTTAAATATTTGGATTGGAAAAAAATGTAACACCTTTATTTCTCGTAAGTAAGAGTACTAAGGCTCTGTGTCAAGAATCCCTATCCTCATTCAGAACTAAAATGAAATGGCATCAGAAGCCTGTAGATTTTTATTAATTTTATTCATAATGATTATTTACTTCTAAGAATGTTGTTCAAATTAAAATATATAGTATTTAAACACTGGTTTTATATTACTGTCAAGAAATCAGATATACGACAAAATTAATTAAATTAAATATAAATCTTTCATATTTAGATGATGAGATAATGATAATCTTGTTAAATATTATTAAAAAAACTTTGTTACTCTTTTATATAAATAACAATTATTAGTCTAAGTTGTGTTACGTGCAATTCTTTTAACAGTTTTGATTTTAAAAATGTAAAGATTACTCAGTCAATCATAAAATGAAAAATAAAAAGTAAATGATAGTTAAGGTCTAATTCTAAATTGAATATTCAAATATTTAATAATATAAAAAAAAGAATATTTACTTTATAATAAGTTTAATAAATAGCTCATGAAGTTATATAAAAATATCAGATTAATATCATACTCATACTTGGATTTCTTTTCGATAATCACAAAAATAGCAATCCTATCAAATGAAGAGAGGGAACTTTGCAAATAAGTAAAATCACTTACTAGTGCTTCCAATTTCACAAATATCTATATTGAGAGTATAATTCCTTATTATTCTTAAATAAAGTACATTTTTGAGATTTCTATTAATATTAGAATTATTATTGCCAATATTGAAAATATTTATGTACTATCAAATTATTATAATTTATTTGCAGAATTGAATAAATGGAACAGATTCAACAAAGTATCACGTATAAAGTTAGAAGAATGTGCATTCACAGATAGAATTTAAATTTACTACGAAACTTAAAAACGTAGAACAGAAGACTAAATTATGCAAAAGTAAATGAATATGAGCTAATCCTTAAACAAAAAATTCAAAAAGTTCATTTCTAAAGGATTTAATTTTAATGGAATTCTTGAATTAAGGCAATGTTCTATTGATAATATTAAAAGCTTAGCAATTTTTCAAAATGCTTAAGAACTCATTTTTAATGAAACCACTATATGGGAACTAGAATTTAAAAGAGGAATATTTACTGACTTAAAATTTGTTATATTTAATACTGAATTTGACGAAAGCATTATTGAATCTTTACTATACTGTTAAAATAAAAACTCCAATTTGTAAAGCATTGAAATCTCTGCATTAGATTTAAAGGAAACATTAAATTATATAAAATTTATTATTGCAGGAATAAAATATAGTTGGGTAATTATTATTTTATTTTAATTTAATTAGCATTATGCTTATTTTCACTAACTCTAATTTCATATTATTTGTAGAATAAGTCATTTAAAGAAATACTGTGGTTACTGATTAAAAATGAATCTATGATACGAAAAATTCTTTAATCTTTTTATAAGTAAGCTCAAATACAGTTTTTCACAAATTTTTTTTTGAATTAATGATGTTTTCAAATAATTTTATTAAAGATTTACAGTGAGATTAGCATTAGAAATGGGTTTTTTAACAGGTAAATTTCTAATAAATAATTAAATTATTGTAGATATCCAAAATTTTAATTATTTCTGTAATAATGAAATGAATTTTCATGATATAGAAATAGTTATTACTTAGAAAGAATGTTTTGATATTTCTAATATTACTAAACTTATAAATGAAATTTAGACCGATTAAAGAATCTCCTTTAAATTAGAAAAGCTGTCATACACTTATAATACTTAGTTAAGTGATATAGAATTTGAAACTTTTTCTCATTTTATTAATAATTTCAATTTAGAGAAATTAGTAGAGTTATTTAACATTTCAAATTAAGAATTAAAGTTAGAACTGAATTTGAGAAACTTAGGAAGTTATAAGAAAGGCATTAAAATAATTAATAAATAAAACGATTAAGAGTATTATCTATTTTTCAATGTTTTGGTGCTCAATTCATTTCATATTACAATTATTTGAAGAAAAAAACTGAAGATGCAGCTTAAATTTTATTATTGATAAAAATATTATCTTAATACTAATTTTTAAAGGTAATTTGTTATAAATATATATTTTATAGAGTGTAAAATTAGATATTTACTTTATTTAATAATTAATTTACAATAAATTTTTTGTATATAATTTTTATGACTTTATAATATTGAATCCAAATTCTTAGTTTATAAAGAAATTAATTATATAATTAGATTTAATAAAATAAATCGAGGCTTTAACTCTTTAATTATATTTCAATCAAAATTATCCTTGAAATCATTTAATGATATGCAATTTATCAAATCAATTAAGTTATTAAATTAGTCCATTATAAGTTTATATATTTAAATTGCACAACATAAAAATAAAGTTTAGCAAGGTAGGATTATCAAGAATCAATAATTTTTTTATCAACTATTGGTAAAAATTAAGCTTAAATTGTGATTAATTTTGCTTAATTTTGTAAATAATTATAAAACCCAGTTTTTTAAAAGTTATTATATAAATTTACAATTTTATACCATTTAAATACTAAAAGTACTCTTCTTTGAAATCTCTGTCTCAAATGACCATATTCTCAATTATTTATGAATTTAAATTTTTATGAATATTTAAACGGGATTAAGATTAAACATTTAAATTAAAGGTTACTTTGATATAATAAAACATTGCAAAATTATTTTTAATTTAATTATTTTATAATTAAGGGGATGTTATTCAAAAACATCAGAATAATATCATATAGCTTTATGAGTTTCTTCGATATAATTACTAAATTGTCATTATTATCAAAATAAGATAGACAAATATGCAAATATGTAAAACACTAGACAGGTGATTAAAATTATTCAAATTTAAAATTTGACAATAATTTTCCCATTTTCACGTAGATATAATACTTGTTTGAAATTTCGAAGGGTATAAGATTAACTATAATTGGCATAACAAATATTAAGAAATTTAAACAATTATTTGATCTATTCTCAAATTTGAATAAAAGCAAAAGATTTGAAAAGATAAAATACATAAAATTCCAAGATTTAAAATTTACTACGCATAATAATTAATTTGCAGTTAACGAATAATCATTATGAGAATTCAATCATGATCAATTTAATAGATACTCAAGAAAATATTATTAAATAATTGATAAAAAAGATATTTTAAATTCAAATGATTCAATAATGCTCTTTTATGGCTCAAATTTTTCAGGACAATTAGAATTTGTTGATTGCACAATGAATGATTTAACTTTTATCAGCATTTTTAGAAATTCTCAGGAACTTATTCTAAATGATGCGGACACATTTTTATTTAATTGGATTGGAGACATATTTACGAATTTAACATCAATCTCCTTATAAAATGGATATGATAAGAATTGTGATGTAATTTATTCAATATTAAATAAAAAAGATAGTTAAAAAATGATATCTATCAATTTAAGAATTAATGTATATGAAGATTTACTTGCTTTTATAGACAGCTTGAATGAAAGTACAAATAAAAAAATTGAAGTAATATTAATTATCGATTAATGAATGACTTTTTCAACTATAAAAAAACTTTTTAATAGTATTATCATAGACTCTAAAATAACTTTCTTAGTGAGTGAGATATAATTTAGTTACAATAAAAACAACAATGAAGTACATTTAAGCGAGTTGAGCACAATTAATCTTGAACATATCACTAATTTGTATAATAGTAAGACTGATATTATAACAATTTAAACAATGAAGAGTGATTTATGTGATTATGAAAATTGTTTGAAAATTAGAAACAACATAAGTGAAAAATCTCATACTTTGTACTTCAAATAATTGAAGATAAACCTTTTCAATATAATACTTAATTGATTCAATAGTAAAATTTTTAGAGATAATTATATAATTTTTCAGATTAAAAAAAGCAAATATTTGTATTTGTATTAAATTAATTTAATTATTCTTATAGCGAATAGTTTTATTATTTTTATTTTCAAATTTAATTCTTACATAATTAATTATTTATAGTATGTTTAGTACATTTTATAAGAATTGTTATATTTTATCCTTTAAATCTTTAATAAATGACATATTAAAAAATTTTCAAATAATAAATTATCTTAAAAAATAACTTTTAATCAAAAAAATTTTAACAACAATAAAATTAAATATTTAAATTCTGTGAGTCTTAATAAATTGAAATTAATTTAGTAATTAATTTAAATATTTAAATTAAAGGGACTGAATAACTATAACAAGTTTTAAATTCATATTTATTTCATTTATAAATTGAAATTAATGCGCTTTTCAAATAATAATAGAGTAATATGTTATTCATTTTTGAATTTTTATGATATAATCAATAAAATTTCACTTTTATCGAACCAAGAGAGATAAATATGCAAAAATGTTTAACATTACACAGATTAGCTAAATTTTACCAATTTAAAATTTGAAGATGAATTTCCTTCTCTTGAAGATATTGAGTATATTTTGGAAATTTCTAAGTGTATACGAATTAAAATAAAAGAAATTGCTTATATAATTAGATTTTAGGAATTTATTAGCTTATTTTAGAATTTAGATTCTAATTAAAGATTTGAGAAAATAAAAATCATTAAACTCTAGGGTTTAGAATATATTACATACAACAATATTTTCCTTCATACTTATGATAAACTTATTGAATACAATCAAAATTCATTCAATAAATGCCTAGAAAAATTTTATAAAAATTTAGATTTATAAATTCTTAAGATACAATCTAATGGTTCAAGTTTTTAAGGGTAGCTAATTTTGGAAAGATGTGAGATTAGTGATATATGTTTTATAAGTATTTTCAAAAATTGTAAGGAACTTATTCTGAAAGACACATAGACATAAAGTCTAGATTGGTTTGGAGATATATTCACTAACTTACAAGTTGTAAAGTTTTAAAGTGGATATCAAAAGAACAAGGATATATTCAAATCTTTATTTAAAAGCAATGTGAAAAATGAAACTAACTTGAGCATTTAAATATCAACAGAAGATTTTGAAGATTGTATTATCAAAATTAATAAGCAAGAGCTTTAAAATATAGATATTGTTTTAATATCAGAGAGTTCATTAAATTTTTTAGCATTAGAAGACTTTCAAGAAAACATTGACTCAGATTTTAATTTAAAATTTTGCATATAGGGATTAGAATATAATTTTAATTAATGTAGTAATAAAATACCATTAAATGAATTTGTTCATTTTTTGAGTTCTGTGAGTCAAGAGAAAATTATAGAATTGTATAATAGTAAATCTGATCATTTATAATTGGAACTATTGAAAAGCGACATAGAAAATTATGAATACTGCATAAAAATGACGAATAAGACACTTGGAAATTAACATAATTTGTATTTCAAAGAATTAGTATTTAATTCTTTTAATATTGATGTGAAGTGAAGTGAGATTTATTCAAATCAGAATAAATTTGGCAGTGTATCTTTATTAATTTCAAGTGACAGAATTAGAATTTAAACTAAATATCATTAAATTTTAACTTGTGATTTTATATATAAATTTAAGAGTTAAAAATAATATACTTATTTGTCCTAATCACTTTAAATATTATCATTTTTGTATATTGATTGTGAACTATTATGAGTTATTAACATATTAATAAACTATTTAATTGTTAGAGAAAAATTTCATTAAAATCTTCTTACAATAATATTCCTAATTCATAAATATTATATAAAAAGTCAAGTTCTTTAATACAATTAAATGTAAGTTCTTTATATAAAAAGAAACTTAAGATTATATATAATATTATAATTTACAATGAATTTTGAAAGATAATAAATTTATAGACAAATTTATAAGAATAATAAAGTTTAAGTCATTTAAACAATTATAATTTTAAGAATTGATTTTTAAAAATTAAATGATTTTAAACTAAATTATTTTTGAAATTAATTCAAAAACCAAATATTAAGGCAATTCTTAATATTAAAATATGTTATAGTATTTAAATCTGCTTTAGTTTTATTGATATCTATTTTATTTAATAATTTTTTTAATTATTTAATAATTTACAATTACTAAAGAATTATAATAATTTAATATTAAAATTTAACTTTTATTATATCTTTAAATAAATATTAAATTGTATGAAGAATAAATACATGGACTTAATTAGCTTAATAATTGAAGATGTTATTAAAAATATACTAATGAATTTTTAAGTTTTAATTACAATATTTTAAATTAAAATTGTTATATTATTAATTATAATAATTATCTCCATTAATATAAATTATATTATACTTAATATTGTAATTATACAAAAAATTTTTATTTTATTTATTAAGAAAGCTATAATTATGAAAATCAACTTGATTAATTATAATTATTTTTAAAGACAGTAAATAAAACTTTAATTTTTAAATATTAACTTTAAAGGAGCTAAATAAACAATAAATCTAAAATTTATAATTATATTAATAATTGAATCAAAATAAATGCGCCTATCAAACAATAATAATAGAGTAATCTGTTATTCTTTTCTGAGTTTTTATGATATAATCAATAAAATATCACTATTATATCACTTAGAAAGAAGAATATGTAAAAATGTTTAATTTCATACAAATGAGATTAATTATACAAATTTGAAATTTGACAATAAATTCCCTCTTTCTTATTAAATTTGATATGTTTTGGAAATTGCGAAAAACATACGAATTACTATAATAGTCACTGCAGATAAAACAAAATTTTAAGAATTATATAGTTTTTTCTCTAATTTGAATTCAAAATCTCATAAAATTAAATTCATTAAATTTTTAAACTCAAAGTTTATTATAAATTCAAATCATGTCTATGACAATGAAATATAAGAATTCGATGAAAATCAAAATATAAAATAACTTTATCAATTTTATAAAAGTTTTTCTATGAGATTCTCATAGTTTTTATCTGATGGTCTAAATTTTAAAGGGTAACTTATTTTCAAAGATTGTAAAATTAGTAATCTATGTTTTATTAATATTTTTAAGAATGCCAATGAACTTATATTAAAAAACACATCAATATGTAAAATGAATTGGATTGGCGATTTATTTAAAAAATTACACACAATTAAATTTAAAAATAAATATTGTGAAAATAAGGATGCCGATTATTTTAAAACTTCATTATAATATAAAAAACAAAATAAATTTAGCAACTTTATAAAATCAGAACATCTTGAAAAATATATTGCTATTATTGTAAGAATAAAGTTGAAATAGAGAAATTAATTAATAATAAATAAGCATGAATATAATTATTGGTAGTTAAAGTTGGCTATTTCAAAAAATCTTGGGCTTATTCAATAGATAATTCAAGATTAGTTGGAATTGATTATTCGCGGTACTATTTCATTGCTTTAAGGGGTGAGATAACTTCACTTTGATTAAAAGTCTTTGAATTAAATATATTTTACCCTCACACAATAAAGAAATTATCTCACTCCTTCGACCTGATAGAATAGTAACGCCAATAGTAAAGTCCAGTTAAAGTTGAATTCTCTATATAATAAGACCAAGATCGTTTAAATTAGCCTACTTTTAATGCCACTAATTTGATTTAAATTTATTTTATTTAATTATGTTTTTCCAAATTTTGACTTTATTAATACAATATTAATAAAGGAAATCTATAAAACATAAAAATTATTCTAATATCAAACTTCTATTTTTCATTTTCAGATATATTAGACATTTTAGTGAACATAAAATCAGATATTTAATTAAGCATTCGAATAAATTTATTATAATGCAAAAGTAATGATTACTAAAATAAATTTAATTTAAATGAGTTGGATAAGAATTCTGTTAATCTCTAAAAGATTTTAGAATTATACAATAGTAAAATTTTGATTATACATTTTGAAATAATAAAGAGCGACTTAGACAATTATGGAAATTGTATAAAAATATTTAATAAAATTAACAAAAATTCGTATTATTTATATTTCAAAGAATTGGAACTTTATTCTTTAAATGTATGACTGAAATGTAATAAATTCAATAATGATTAAATTTAATTCAATTATAAACTTTAAGTAATTTAATAAAAATAATAAAGATGAAATTTTACTATATAATTAATTTATAATTTCTAATTTTATTTATTAAAAACTTATTAAAAATATGAATAATCTATCATTTAAAAAGCTTTAATTTAAAAAAAATATAAATAAATTATTATAAAGAACTAATATTAATCATAATAATAAACTCTCACTGCTTCTTATTTTTGTGAGATGTATAACTATTTAATTAAATAGATTTACTTTATAAACTTCAATGAATAAATTTTTGAGGCTGATTTAATTAGTATTTAATTGTGTATTTTCTAATTTAAATAAAATAGAATAAATTAAAAATAAACTATTATAATAAATTTGCATATCAACAATTAAAATATTTAAATTAACACATTTAATTTCATTATACAACAAAGTTAATTATGTTTAATATTTAAAACAATTCTTTTAATGCATTTACACAAAAATATCAGATTAATTTCTTTTTCATATTTGAGCTTCTATGAATTAATTACAAAAATATCTATCTTATCAAAAGAATTGAGAGAATAATGCAAATAAGTAAAAAACCATACAAGTAATTCAAATTTTACCAACCTACGATTTGGCAATGAAATTCCTATCTTTTAATAGATTAATTACATTTTTGAGATTTCTAAGAATATCAGGATTATAATTGCTAAAATTGAAAATAAAAACTAGATATCATCTTATTACAACATACTTTCAAGCCTCAATAAATTTCACAGATATGATAAAGTATCATAAGTTATATTGTATTATTGTAGACTCATAAGTTAATATTAAGATGATTATTACCATCATTAGGTACAGAAGTACAATTAATAAATCTAAAATTCAATAAATAAAGCCGAAGTTTAGGATCATAAATACAAGAACATATTATCAAAAGGATCCTATTTTAAAGGGAGACTTGTACTTGATCATTGCTAAATAGAAGATATCAGAAGCTTAAGAATTTTTAGAAATGCCTTTGAACTTATACTTAATGATACAGCTACAAGCAATTTAGAGTGGGAAAAAGGAATATTTAAACAATTAAAACATGTTTTATTTAATGAACCTTTTATGGAAGAATTTTTAAATTCAATGATTTAGTGTCAAAATTAAAATTCCAGTTTGAAAAGCATAGAAATCATTACATTTTATCAATCAGAAATTTAACTTTGCCTAGAAAACATTAATGTGACGAATTTGAAAAATTTAGAAATAGGTATTGTAATAAGAACAGAATTTCTTATTTAAAAATTTAAGAAACTTGTCAATTATATAAAAACGGATGCAAAGATATGCTTTAAATTAGAAAAATTATACTATGATTATAACCCTAAGAAAATTGACATAAAATTAAGTGATTTTACTAACTTTATGAGCACTCTAAAACTTGAGAAACTTGTTGAAATTTTTAACATTAAAAACTAAGAGATAATTTATGAAGTAGTAAAGAGCAACTTGATGCATTATAAGAAATGCATAAAAATAAGTAATAAACTAAACAATAGGTGTCACTATTTATATTTCAACATTTTGGCATTCAATTCGTTTAATATAACAATTGATTGAATAATAGATTGATATAATTTTATTAAGAAATAATATTTTTAAATAATACATTTTTTTAAATAAAAATACAATACAGTAAACAATAGAAATTTTTTTTATATTTGAACAAATATAGATAAGAAATTGTTTATAATTTTGTTGAGTATTTCTTTTTTTTAATAAAGTTAATCGTTTTTATTTTTATAAAGCACATATCTCTAAAATATTGTTCATGAGACATTTATCAGACATATTACTGAATTTGAAGAAAAAAAAATTGTTATAGCTAATCATATTAATGTAAATATTGGTTTAAGTACATTATTCAACCATATTTTTAGGTGCTCATGGATCATAATACATTGAATAAATTTTGTATATTTTTCATTCAAATTGTATTTAAATTATTCTATAATGTTGAATGATTAAAAACAAAGTCTGAAAAAATATTTCATTTAATTCTATATTTTTTTAAGTCATATATAATTTTTACCAAATATAACAATAACATATATAATATTAGCCATATTAATTGTGTTTAACTTACTTAATTTAATAGAAATAAATTAAGAAATATCAAATGTATATAGCATTTAAAAAAATTAAGTTTATTTACTTGAGAATTATGAAAATTAAAGATATTATTCAAAGCAAGATAAAAAATTAAAGAAAGCTATTTATTTCTTTCTAATATTTACTTGAGATAAATTATTTTAACTGAAATAATTGATTGTTATCAATATATTAAAAATAAAAAATTAGACTTTAATAAGAATTAAATTAAAAATTTAAATATTTAATTATAATAGTACTATTTAAGAATCCAAAGTTTAAATTTTATAATAATATTTTAAATGAAATTATTAGCAAACTGCAGAATTGTTGTTTATACATTTTTTAATAATAATGAAAAACTTACTCAATTATCAAAATTATCAATGAAAGACAGGTAAATTTGTTTTAATTTAAAATACTTTGAATTAGAAAAAAGTTGATTAAAACTATCTTTTAAAGGGGGATTTCCTAATTTTGATAAAATAAAGCATTTATTTGAATTCTCAAATAACATAAAATTGGTTTTTCATTTTATTACATGGAATACAGAAAATGTATTATTGTTTAAGTTCTTTGACTAAATTTAATGCTTTAATTAATTTAGAAGCATTTAAGTGATAAAATTTAAAAATTGTAAATTTTAAAATAATAAAGATTAACGCAAGTCCTTAAAATAAAATATTAATTATTTAAATGGATATTAATTTACAGGATACTTAGTATTTGATAAATGCAAAATAATTACTCCTCTAATAAAAGATTTCTTTAAAAATGTTGCAGAGTTAAGATGCATGAATAATTGTTGAACTCTCTCTCAATTTTTAGAGATGGAATATCCAAAGCAAACTAATTTAAGATTTAAAATGAATGATAAATGATTAATCCATTTGAAAGTAGTTTTACTCAAAGACTAAGCCACCATGGTCATTTAAAACTGTCATTTTAAATATTTAAATCCTATAAGAGTTAAAATTAGCATTTTATCACAAAATATTGACACTTTAGATGTAATCAAATTTCAAATTAGCATTCATATTACTTCAAATATCAAATACTATCATCTACCCAAATATTTGAGAGCTGCATGAGTGGATAAATTTAAAGTATCTAGAATTTTGTTAAAACATAATGAATATTCTTTTAAAACACTAAAAATTCCAAATCCTGCTAAGAATTATTTGAATACACTTGATTTCGCCAATAAATATATCTATCTAATTTTTTTATTAATTAAATAATCATCAATTATAGGACTCAAAGTATTGTTTAGCCATTTTAAAACTAAATCTATTATTATATATTATGAAATTCGCACATTAAATAATTTAAATTGAATAAATTATTAAATTTTTCATATTAATTTAAAAAACTACATTTAAATTAAAAATTTTTAAAAATCTAAGTCATTTAAATTAAATTTTTTTCTTAAAATTCAAATCATTAAATAGTTAAATTATAGAAATCATTTTTATGTTTAATGACACTTACCCTTTAATTGCTTCATTAAAGATGAAATTATACTTTACTTTTATATTATTCATCGAACTCTTTCAATTAAGAACAAAAAACTTATTGGTAAATATTTTCTAACATTATTTATTTATGAAGTAGTATTTTCTAAATAGCCAATATTTTCTTGTAGAAATGCTATAACATATTTTTTTATAAATATCATAATATATCTAATTCATTCTCCTAATAAGGTATTGAGAGACTTTTTAATAATTTTTGAAAGTATCACACCTAATTTGTAAATTAGAACGATTTTCCTTATTTAATAAGAATAACTAGTATATTTTTCATTATATGTTCTTAATTAGAGTAAAAATACAATATAAATTGAATTAATTGGAATTATTATTTCACATATTTGAAAGTAAAAAACTTTTTAATAATTCTATAATAACTTTCATATTATTAAAGTTATAATTTTATCTTTATAAAAGACAAATTAAAATTCATATAAAGGAGTTAAGAAATATTTATTGTTGAACTTAACTTCTTAATTTAACTATAAAAAAATAATTAAATTTGACTATTAAGTCTGTTTGATTAGATAATTAATTATTTTAATTTAGTATTATTAAGAAAATATTGAGATAAGCACATAATATATAATACATGCTAATTTAAGACAACAAAATCCTTTGACCAAATTATTAACTTGTTTTATAAAAAAAAAGTTAACCTATTAAAGGAATTTAAATATTATTAAATATATTTTAATTAAATATAAACTTCAAATAATTTAAAATTTACTATAAATTATTTTATTAAAATTTGAAATTAAATTAAATACTTATTAAAACTTAATTTCTCATCATTTTTTATAATAAACTTTTATATATATTTTTTTTTAATTTTAAACTTGAAATTTTTATTTGAATATTTAAATTTTAAATACATATTGTAGCCTAAAAATTTATTTCAATTATATAATAATAATAATAATAATAATAATAATAATAATAATTAATCCACATCGGGGGGCTCAAAGGCCCTCCGGATATGATAGTGATAATTCACTATATAAGGGACTAGCCCTTTCAGAACAGTTCTGTTCTCTGACGTAAACTGAGTCTTTCATCTTCTTCTCATTCTTCTTTTGTTTCCGTTTCTTTTTCTTACTTTTTTTGCTCTTCTGCCTCCTTTCTTTCCTCTCTTCTTTCCTTTGATGATTGTCACTGTGTCTTCTTTATCTATAAATTTAAATTGATGATCAAAGTTTTAGATTTTAATCGAGAAGTTTATTATCTTTTTGGCAACCAAGTTTTTTATTCTTGAGGTGAAGAGTTATATAAGGTCACTTTTTATAAAGTGAGAGTGCTTTATAGGCACTTGATGTTAAGTTCCAACTTGTTTTTGTGTGGCTCAGTACGAGAGTTTACTAATACACAACTGTTTTAGTTTGCTCCTATGTTCTTCATTAGGACTAGAGCTATCTGTCTGAATATTTCCACCGTGATGTCTGTGCCTCCTATCACTGCTTTGATTTGGGTATCAGATTGAGTTGCTAGGGAACCCAGTGAAGCGATTGTGAGGGCTCCAATTGAATTCATTGCGGTAGCGAAGTGTGAGAGTTCAAGATAGTCATTTGAGTTAATGGCAGAGACCCATACTGATACATTAGATTCTCTTGTGTCGAATCTAGTTTTGAGGTCTGCTTTTGATATCTAATTCATGGGGTATTAATTAATGAGTTGATTTTATTATATTAATTAATTTTGATTTAAAATTGGATCCAACTATTGTTTTATTGATTGCTTATTTAATTTATTTTATTAAACCCCATCTAGCATTCTCTGAATGCTATTTTTGCTTTTTGGAGTATTACCTTTGTAGTATTTCTTGTGTCTTGTTACTATACTTGATGAGTCTTCATACGACTCATCGCTGTATTGCTCCTTTTCTTCATCACTCCAGTTGGAGTCTCCATCATCGTAGTCATAAATAACCTTCTTCTCAATTTTATGTTTGCGAAAGAATCTCTCAAAACCTTAAACAGAAGATTTGCTTTCTTTTAACTCTTCTGAGTCAATATGTGATTCATTTTTAAATTAATATAGGTCTCTAATTGAGATGATTTATGGTTCTTTATATTTTATTGGTATTAAAGCCTCAGACTATAAATTCAGTGTTCCCTCTTATCTTATTGTAGGTTGAGGTGGAGATGATGGTGGTGGTGCACTCTGTAGACTATCATCGAGGTTTGATTGTGGTGCTATGAATCTTTTGTTGATTTTTATCAATCTTAAGAGTTGGTATAGTTGCAGTATCCAAAGTTAGGTGGGGGTATCACAATTTTCTTTGTCGAATTGCGCTTCTTGTATTAATAGTTGATAAAAATTAATGGCTTAGAAGCCGATTCTTGTAATTCTTTTTGTTATGAAAATTAGACTTTCTAAGGTGTAAAGTCCCCACTCTTGTTCATTACTCTTTATTATTTCAATGGTTTTTTGGGTTAGAATTTTTATTTATTTGTTTTCTATCAGAGTATAAATGAGGTCTTTCTCTATTTTGCTCAGTTTACACATTCTGTGTTTTTGAAATTTTTTTCCTATTTCAATTATATAATAATAAAATAGAATGAAATTAAATAATAATTGTAAAAGTGTTATTTACACTTATGCTAACTACCAAGAATTAGTTACTAAATTCTCGTAACTATCCAGGAAAGATAGAAAAATTTGCACTTATTTATAGACCATAGCTTCAGAAAAATGTTAATTAAAGCTATATTTTATAAAAGAACTTGTAGATTTAAGATCTATCTAATAGTTATTATAAAATTCGAAAAATGTGAAACTAATATTCAAATAAATATCTCTATAAAGAGAAAACGATAATATGCTTAATTTCTTGAACTAGATTGAAATCTTTAATTAGTTTAAAAATATATAAGCAATTAGCTTTAAAAAGTGTAAATTATAAACAAGTCAAAATTATATACAATTATTAACAAAAAACAGCAACTGAATAAATGGCTATTCATTTACAGGGAGATTTAGATTAGGAGATTGCTAAATAAATGATCCTAAATTATTCAATTTCTTTCAAAATATATAACAATTAAGATCAACTTCTCTAAAAAATGAAATTAATTGAAGTTTAGCACATAAATTTCCAAATGTTTAAATTTTTCGGTATGATAATAGATATAGCAATTACAATGGCTGTTTTGATTATTTTGAAGATTATATGGTTTCATTTATGAGAGGCTTAAGATATTTGAATACAATTATCTTCGATATTTATAACTTATTTGAGTTTAAACTTGCTTTATCGTAAATTAGAGATGATATTTCCGAGGTGTCAATAGAAATTATCATTCATATTATATCAAAAATAAAATACAATCATCTCACTAAGTATTTAAATGCTATTGGTCAAATTTAGAATATTACCTTAAGAACTAATGTTTTAACTATTCCAAGTAAGTGGTAAGATCTTAAAAATTTACAATTTTGTAGAAAGGGTGATTAATATTCATTTAAAGCACAAAAAATTTCAGACTCTGACGAGAACTATCTCAATAAATTATAATTTCAAAATTCTGATGATGGTAAGTTCTAGAAGTCTTTAGAATTCATTTCAATGAAAAACAAAAAGAGACTTCGGGTATTGTTTGGTTAAATTTAAACTAAGCCTATGAAAATCAAATATGAAATAAGTGACTTAATCATCAACCCAAACCTAATTGTTCTAACTAAAAATATAGATTAAAAATAGATTAGTTATACATGTTGATACTATAGGAACTTATTTAATTAATTATGATTAAAATTTGAATATAATTATTTTATAAAATATTTTTTAAAATTAAAAGAAAAAGTATGATTTTTATTATTTAAAAACCTCAAATCAAAATTTGTTATAAATATTATGTAGCTAAATGAGTATTATTTATTTATTATAATTTTTAAGTGCCAATGAATCATTTTATAAAATTTAAAGGCACATCGAAATAATTTTGTTCTTACACTGAGATCCTTATAAACTACTCAATTATTTTACTTTATCTGATTATTCCACAAACTTTCAAAAATTTTGAATGAATACGAATTAATAAAGTTCAAAAATTATAATTATAATAAATTTATCATTTATTTAGGGAAAAAAAATATTTTTAAATATAAGAATTGTTGCATGTTTTATCATTGAAAATATACTGTTATTTTTATTAAGATAAATTATATTGAAGTTTATTGAATAATACATAACATAATACTTCACAAAAATTAACATTCAATGTATTTCTAACGAAAACTTAATATCCTAAAGAGTACTTTACAGGACAATAAGGATAATTACTTTAAGAAAGGTAGCAGTTCTGGTCAGGAGTTAACAAGGATCCAGTTACACAAGAAATTCAGTTAACTCTAGGAGACTAGGTTCAAGAAGATCAATATTTTATAACTATTTTTCCAGAAAGGTTTAAGTGCCAATAAGTTCCCTTAAAAAAACGGTTTCCTTAAAAAACATGTTGATTATTTAATTTAATTATTTATCAATTAATTGTTAAACAGTTCTAAATATTTCTATAATTTATAAATTAATATGTATAATTATATTTTTTTTCACATAAATTTCGAAAAAATTATAATATTTTAAAAGTTTAGGATTATAGTACTAATTTTTCCTATTTTATAATTATATTTATTAAAATAATTTTAAATGCTAATACCTAAAATCTGCAAAATAATAACTTATTCATTTCTAAGTTTCTACTAGATTGTTACAAATATATCTATTCTATCTAGAGAAGAGAGGGAGATTTGTAAATATATTAAAGCTTATACAAGTGATTAAAACTACACAAATTTAAGATTTCCAAATAATTTCCCACCATTCTAAAAAATTTAGTATTTGTTTGACATTTCCAAGTCAATCAGAATTAAAATATGTGGCATAATGGAACTAATTTAATTTGATTAATTTTCATTATTATTCAAATCCCTTAATGAAGATTCGAGAATTGATAAAATTACTCACATAAAATTTTAAAATTGCACTTTGCATACAGTGTATAAGTTTTATCTTAGTCGAAATCAAGAATTTAGTAAAGAATTATATCTTAATTATCTAGATTATAGATTCGATTCAGATAAAAGAATCTCTCTATTATAAGAAGGCTTGAATTTTAAAGGGAAGTTAGAGATAAATAATTGTTTCTTAAATGATATTGCATTTATAAGTATTTTCAGATATGCAGAAGAAATAATATTAGAGGATTCTAATACTGAATAGTTAGAGTTCATTTGTAACTTATTTACAAACTTAAAAAATCTAAAGTTATAAAATAGCTTATTCAATAATGAAGATGTAATAAATTCTTTAATAAATAACTAATGTATAATGTAGAATAAAATGTGCATATAAATTTCATAAAGAGGCATTAAAATGCCAAAATCCTTAGTGGTTACTATTAGAGTTTATGATTTTATTTTTAATTAAAGTAATTTTTCTATAATTGTTAAGTATGGTTTGTATTTAAGCTTTTAAAATAGTTGTTAGAAAATTCAAATAACTTCTAAATAGCATCTTATTCTTTAATATGCAATAACAACTTTATAAAAAACTTTCAATTATCTAATTGAATAATTCTAATTTTTCATAAGTTTTGGGTTTTAATTTCCAACGTATAAAAATTATTATAACAATTAAATAATATTAATGTTAAAAGCATCTATATAACCGTTAAAATTAACAAAGAAATTAAATTAAAAAATCTAGAAGAATTAGCATGTAATTTAGCCTTCGACAACAATATTACACTATTTGTAGATATTTTACGCTATGATTACAATAAACACTAAATTAATGGAGTTTATATGAAAGATTTTACAAATTTTATGGGATTTATATGTATTGATTATTTGATTGAATAATATAACATTGAAAATGAATTAATGAAAATAGAATTGATGAAGAGCGATATTCATGAGTATGAAAAATGTCTATTATTTAAGAATAATGTCAATGATGTTCAAAATAAAATATATTTCAACGATTTTGTATTTAATGCATATCATATTATATTGTAATGATAGAAACATGGCTTGATCAAAATAAGAGAAATAAATATATGAATTGATTTTACATTATAAATAAATTTAATCAAATCTAAAATATTGTAATAATATTTAATAATTAACGTTATGTGTATAACAATTATTAATATTATAAATAATTTTCTATAATATTGATAATCTTAATAAACTTTATCTATTATATCAAAGTTATCATTTTAAATTCAATAATATTTAAATGAAATTCTATTAGTAATAATTTTTAAAGTTTAAACTTTTTATGATTTATTTTATGTTCTTAAATGTTATTTTTATAATATATGAAAATATTATAGTTTTTATTTTAAATTAAAATGATCTTATCAAGAAACTTTAAAATAACTTCTTATGCATATTTGCATTTTTTTGAAATTATAAATAAAATATCAATTTTATCAAAATTAGAAAGATAGTTGTGCAAAAATATTTAGTTCCATACTAGCAATTGTAATTTCACAAATTTAGGATTTGATAATATTTTTCCTTCGTTTTTTACGATTTAATACATTTTTGAAATCTCAATATCAATCAGAATCGTAATTAAAAATTTTAAAGGTAAACTTTACTATTCATATCTATCCAATTTACTATTAAGCTTTGATAAAAATTCAAGATTTGATAAAGTTTCATGCATTAAATTATAAAATTGTGAATTTTTAACAAAAAAGACCTTTCTATTTAAATAGGATCAAAATGAATATAGTGAAATATAATACTCTAAATATATAGAGAAAAGGTTTGGAAAAAATTTATCAAAATAAATTTCTTGATTATTTAATGGATTAACTTTTCATGGATAATTAGAATTAAAATGCTGCTAAATTAGCGATATTGTTTCATTTAACATTTTTAAAAATGCTCATGGATTAATTTTCAACTAATCTTTGAGTATGTAGTAAAATTGGATTTAAAACGTGTTTAAGGACTTACAATTTTTATAGTTTAAATAATTAAATTTTGAATCCTTAAATGTGGACAATTTTATCCCATAAAATTTATAATAAGAATTGAAAAGAATAGGCTTTGAAATTTCTTCAAATGATATTTCAAAATTACAATTTTTCATAAATAAATTTAATATAAATAATGCTGGAAATATCGAAATATCTATGATGTGTGACTAAGTATTAAGTTTATAGCATATAAATAAATCAATTAGTAGTATTGAGACAAATACCAAAATAAATATAAAAATTGGCTATTTATATTATTAATATTCGATTATTAACAAAAACATAACAGAAATTTAATTGAATTAATTAGCAGATTCTATTAATCTTGAAAAAATTATAAAATATAAGAATGATTCAAACAATATTATCAAAATGGAATTAAAAATGAGCGATTTAATTGATTATCGAAAATGCTTAATAGTTCATAATAAATTAACTTAAAAATCGTATAATATATATTTTAAGTAATGTACCCTAAATTAACTTAGAAACATAAATGGATAAACAATTTATATGCCTAAAATATTATGATTAAGTTAATTAAAAATTTAATGCAAGATTATTAGAAATAGATGAATTCTTTAAATTAATTAACTATCAATTATAACTATTTAAGTGAAATGAATATTATCAATTATTTTAAAAATTACTTGATTAATTTGAGTATTAATTTAATTCTTCATTATAATTATTCTTAAACAAAAAAAATAAATTACATTTTAATGAAATTTGAAAAATAAAATAATAATTAATTTAAGTTTTAATATATTTTTTATTTAAATTTTCATTCTGTATAAAATATCAAACACTATATGTTTGTTATGAAACTATAATTAAAAATTAAGAGAGTCAATTCACATTAATTAGTCTATTTTTTTTATTTGCTTTAAGGAATAATTGGTTTGGATAATATGGACCAAACTTGTGTATGTTTTGAAAAATTTTCATAAAAACAATTACTATCACAAATAACAACAACGTATGAATCATTAAATGTTAAAAATTACCATTCAGAACTTCACATGAGGATTTATAATAAATATTTAATCAAATTATTATTAAAATGTTAATATCGAAAAATATAAAAGTATTTTCCTATTCATATTTAGACTTCTTCTAAATAATCACTAAAATATCTCTCCTTTCAATATAAGAATGAGAGTTATGCAAATTCATTTAGTTTCATACTAGCGACTTAAATTAAACAAATCTCAAATTTGACAACAGATTCCCACTTTACAAGTAAATCAAAAAGATTTTCAAAATTTCAAATCAATCAAAGTTAAAATATGTGAAATAAGACATGTGATTAATTTCAAATAATTTAAAAATTTATTTTTGTGCTTGTAGAGAGTCAAGACTATATAAATTAAAATTAATATAATTTAAAGACTCTTATTATATTCAAATTATCGTTCCTATTTATATGACATTCAAGATGAATTCAGTTAAGAGAATTACATAAATGATCTAAAAAATAGATTCAAGAAACATGATAAATATCCTGAAGTAATTGAAGGTATTAATTATCATGGAGAGTTAGAAATTACTAATTGTATATTAAATGAAATTATTTTGTTGAGTATATTTTTGAAAGCTTAATAAATAAATGTTAAAGATTCAAAAACTTAAGATCTACATTAACAAAAACCCAAAAACTCTTAATATAATGATCTTACTATTAAAATATATTGATATTTTTTCATAATACGGAAAAACTACTAGAATTAAAGTTTTATTTTTAGAATTTTGATGTGTTTGTTAAATAATTACGATTTTTTCAGATTTTTTTCGATCAAAGATAATGTTCTCATTTTTATCTTTTTAAGGAAATATTATACGTGATAATTTTAAATATTTTGAGATCCTGAATCATTTAATAGAAATTGCTTACAAAAATACGATTCCTTTTGAGAGAAATTTTACTAGAATTAATTATTGATTTTATGAACAAAAATAATAATAAAAAAAGTTTTCTCAAAATTTCTTAATTCTGCAGAATAAAAAGGTTAGTAAAAATTAAAATTTTTAACAGTATGGGTTTTATGTGTTTTTATTGGATGAAAATTTATTTACAAACTTGATAATATGAAGATATAATGTAAATAAATCATGAACTATGATGTCATAAATTCTTTTTCAAAATTTGAGTTAAAGAATTCCATTAAAACAAGTGTAGAAATTACCACTCATGCGATTTAATACTCAAAAATGATATAAAATTTTGAAATTTAAATATTAAAAAAAAATCAACAAAAAAATCCTTTTTAATATATATTTTAATTTAAAGATCTTAAAAATAATGGTTTATCTTTATTTTTGAAATAAAGTGATGATTTCCATTTTAAATTATGCAACATAAGTATATTAGATACAAGTATAAATAAAATTTTAACTTATTTTTAAATTGAATTATTTAATTCACTATGAGAACAATAATTTTTTGTGTTAGGTAACTTAATATCTTTATGATCAAGAATTATAAAAATAAAATTTTTTATGATTTATATTAATTTTTACTACAGGTAATCTTTTAAAGTTAGTGAATTTGAGAATATTTTATAAGTAATTGAAATACTTTTGCAAAAACTGAGAATAATAATTACCACAATATTGCTTATTTTGATAAAAAAAGTTTAATTAGATTGGATAGATTTAATAAATGGAAGATAGAGATAAAACTACTCTTAACAAAATGCCCTTTATAGGCGCTTGTATTATTTTTTAATATTCATTTTCTAAATAAATTTTTTACAGTTAAGTAAAAGTTTTTATGATTTACAACAACTTTTAATTATAATTTTGAAGAACGTTTTAGGTTTTGATTCATATCAAATGTTCAATCTGAATAAATTACATAATACTTTTGCATAAAATAAAGAGATAACTTTCATATTTGATTCATAATTTGAATTAGAAGGAATTCAAGAATTCGTAAACTCTATATAGTTAGACTTTAAAATTTGCCTCTATGTAGAAACTATGAGCATAAACTACAATTAATAATATAAAAAATAATTATTGAAGGAGTTTTTTTCAATCTATTAAAGCTATGACTATAGAAAAACTCATTAAAGAACATGGCATCAAATATAATAAAATTTAAATGGAATTTATTGAAAATGATTAAATATTTTTACAAAAAATGTATAAATATAAGTCATAAAAAAAAGATAAATCATTTAATTTGTACTTTAACAAAATTGTTCTTCTTCATAAACTGTTTAATATTACTATAGATGAGTGAAAGAATTTAATTTAATTTGGATATTAAAATAATTAATTATCATTAATAATTAGAAAATGATTATTTTTATTATTCTTGTTAATCTTTTATCATATTTTTTAAGTATAAAATCATTTTAATTAAATATTTTTCAATCCAATAAGAATTTAGAAACAATTATTTAATTATAATTTGCAAGTTGAATTATTTTTACTAAATAAATTGAGAGTTACTTCTAATAAATCATTTAGATATCATAATAAACTTACTTATTTTTATGAATATTTGTAGATTTGCTTTAAAAAAAGTAAAATCAAATTTGTAGTTACATAGAAATGAAAAAAGTAATGAAATATATTTTTTAATATTAATTAGGTAATATTTTAAATTTTATATTTTTAAATATTCAATTAAGATAACGTAGAATATCACTATATATATTATTTTTATTATTATTATTTTATTAGTATATTATAGTAAAATGATTTTATATAATAATTGCAGGATAATCTCTTACGCATTTTTGATTTTTTTTGAAATACTAACTAAAATATCAGTACTTTCAATGAAAGAAAGAGAGTTATGCAAATAAATTTAGTATCATACCTGTGATTCAAATTTTACAAATTTAAATTTCGACAATGTCTTCCCTTCTTATTCGAAAATTCAATAATTGCTTGAAAGCTCAAAATCTATTAGAATTGTATTAAATAAGATAAATTTAATAAACTGTTTAACAGAGTTCTCAAAGTTATTTTTATCTCTGAATTAAAATTCACTATTAAGTAAAGTAAATTGCATTAAATTTTAGAATAGCTCATTGCTAACTAATTAACATCATAAGTTTGAAGCAGATTTTAATGGAATTAATACAAAAAATTTCTTTAAATGGCTTATGTTTGGTTAATGTCTATCAAAAGAAATATTGCAATTATTCCAAGGATTAAATTATAAAGGTAATTTAGAATTTAATAGTTGTGATATTGATAATTCAGGCATGATTAGTATGTTTAAGAATGTTAATTAAATTACATATACAGATACTTGAATGTTTAATTTTGTTTGGCATAAAAATTTGTTTTTAAACTTAAAAGTTATCAATTTTAAAATTTAGGATTACTACATAAGAAATGCTATTGATTTAATAATAAAATGTTAAGAGGTAAAATCTCAAAAAATTAGCATTAATGTAGTTTTTTTGAAAATTTTGGATATCCAATAAGAAATTAATGAATAAAATAATAAAAATGCAAAAAATTTAGAGATAAATCTCATAAGTTACTAAATATTAAGTATAGCAGATATATAAAGAATTGTAAGAACTATATCCACATAAACTCAAATCAACTTTAAAATAGATACTTTATTTTATCAATTTTCGATTAATAACAAAGGAATTTCATATAGATAATTCTAAACTTTAGCTAAATATATTAACCTCGAAAAAATCGTTTAATATAAAAATACTTAGAGTTAAGAATTCTTAATGAAGATAATTGAAAGTGATTTAAATGATTATAAATATTGCATTCAAATAATTAACAAAAAACTTAAAAGATACCATAATCTTTATTTTTAAAAATTAGTGTTAAATTCAGTTTTTGTGTTGAATCATAAAGGTGAACATATCTAAAAAATATATTAAATAATAAAAAATTGAATAATTTGATAATTTAGACTATTTAAAATAACATCTACTTCCTAATTATTTATAATAAACATTTCATTTATTTTTTCATGATTTGAATTATATTCTAGAAAATTTATTCTTAGAATTTCATAAACTACTTATAGATAAATATTAATAACGAAAGGAAAAATCAAGAATTGATATTTTAAGGAAAAATAATTCATAAAATCTGCATGTAATATTGCTAAAAGAATCCATATTTTATAAATTTAATGTTGATTTTTAAAATATTATTGCATAAAATCTTAAAATCATAATATTAATTTACTTACACTAAAATTTTGATGCTTATAAAGGAATGGCGAATTTTTAATTTTATTTTGTGTTTAAATTTTCAGAAATAACAAACTTTATTTAAATATTAATGAATAGTAAATTTTAAATTCCCTTTTAATTATAAATTAAATATTTAATTTAATAATCCAATAAATAAATCCATTTATTATTATTTAATAAAAATAATTTAAAAATTTTGAGAAGATGCATTTATAGACAAAGACTAAGATAAAATCATATGCATATTTGACTAGTTATTAAATTTTAACCAAAATCTCAAAACTTTCAAAATAAGAATGAGAATTATGCAAGCAAGTTAATATTCATACAAGCGACTAAAACTATACAGATTTGATCTTTAACAACATGTTTCCACTTTACTCTTAAATTTAATATTTGCTGGAAAACTCAAAGTTTATTAGAATTAAAATAAGAAATCTATCAGGAAAATTTCAATATTCTCAATTTTTCACTTTCCTTTTAAGCATGATTTAGAATTCAATGTTTGATAAAGTTAAGTACATTAAATTTTAAGATTGTGCATTTTGTACAAAAAACAATTTCTTTCTATAAGAAAATAAAAATGTATTAAGTAAGAAGGTGTTCATAAAATAAATCAAAAGATAATATGGGAACAAATTGCCAACGCAATTTTCCTTACTATATGATGTATTATTTTTCTAGGGATGCTAGAATTTTAACGATGCTACATATAGGATGTTGCTTTATTTAGTATATTTAGAAATTCTTAAGAAATTGTTTATAATGATAATTGCTCCAAAAATCTAAACTGGCTTAATGCATCATTCACTAAATTTAAGAAAGTTTTTTTTTCAATTAGAAAAATGTGCAAACTAAGAAATTTTAAATTTTATAAAAGAGCATTAGTTTTAAGCTCAATATAAAATTTTGATTGAAATTTCAACTAATTAAATGTCAAATGTTAATCTATTAATTAGTGAGCTCAATAATAATAATAATGCTGGAAATTTAGAAATATCAGTAATAATCAACAGAATATTTAACTTATCACATTTAAATTAAGTTATGAGTAAACTAATTGACTTTGATATTAAGTTAAATATTAAAGTTGATTATTTATACTACGAGTATTAATTAAATAGAGAAGGAATTTCAACGAGTGAATGTAATGACTTAACAAATGCTATTAATCTTCAAGACGTAATTTAATTTGAAAACCAAAAATGGAACAATATAAAAATGATTTTGATGGATAGTGATATGAAGGATTATTAAAAATGCATAAAAATTTTAAATTATTTAAATCATAGATAGCTTAACCTTTATTTCAAATAATGCATGCTGAACTTTAAAGTGAAATGACTATAATATAATAATAAGTAATTTTAATTAATTTGATTAGAAATTAAAGAAATTGTTAAGTTTTTTTCATTACAATTTTCTTTCAAAATATTTATATAATCACACATAAATGCAATAATTTGAAAATAGGCAAGAATTTTCTAACAATATATTAAGTAGAGGACAGAATGAAAAATTTTGATATTAAAAGGGAGAACAAATTAAGCATATTTGCTATATATTACAGACAAATTAGGTAAAGAATAAAAATAAAAATAATCAAGATTTTTTTTAACCTAAGATTGATTGTTTTTCATTATTCTTTATTTGATAAAATTTTTTTAAATTGAGTATTTCAAGCATTTATTTGTTTAGAATATGAAAATTTATAGTTTAAATTTTTAAAAAATTAAGAATTTAAAAAAATATAATTCTAAGGTTTTTATTTTAGTAAATTTTTAAATGAAAACTATTAGTTCAATTATGTGTAGAATTTGTTAAATTATAGTTTTTAAAATACAATTATAACAGCTAGTTTGTATCTGAATGAATGAATTTTTATTATTATTACTTATAGTTTTCATATCTTTTTTGTTGAAATAATTTAATGTTTTTAATAAAGAATAATTAATTTAAATTTTAGAATCTAATTTATGATTGTGATAATTGTTGTTTGTTCTAATATTTTGGTCTTCTAGTTTTATTATATTTTTATAAGCTATTTTTTATATTAAATAATTCAGAATCAATAATAAAATATTAAATATTAATAAATCAATTATTTTAGTACAATATATAAGAAGGCAACATAGGTTTTATTAATAGATTTTTATTCTATTTTATAATTTGATTTATATTTGAATATTCAATCTTATCTATTAAAATTTAATTCTATTGTATTAATATAATTGACTTGAGAGAATCTTTATTATTGTAGGAATACATTTGATTTGGGAAAATGAATTAAAATTAAATTAATTAAATATTAAAATCATGGCAGATATAAAATCCAAAATGACTCAAAATTAAAATCTGAGTCAATTCTACGGTAGATCCTGCAATTTTAGCTGGACTTTACTATTGCCAATATTCCTGAATCATCCTAGGAAGCGAGATATTTTGATTTTGAGCTAACTCCCAAAAATAGTAAAAGGGGTTTTTCTCGCTTTGGAGAAGAGATAAAATCATTATGGCAATAACAACCACCGTCTCAATTTTAATGCGCTATCCAGAGAGTATAATATTTTTATGGTTTAGAGACATTTTCCAAAAACATAACTGAAGGTAATTAATAATTAATTAATTTTAATTTTAATTCATTTTCCCAAATCGAATGTATTCCTACAATATTAAATCTTTTTTGTATATACACCAAAGTAAATAATTAAATATATAGGAGAATAACTTTGTTATTTTAATATTTTCAAATAATTGAAATAACTTAATATTTTTATTTAAGAAAAATATCTTTTAGTTGTTTAATAACTTGAGATACATTTTAAATTATTATAGTATAAAAACCTAAAAACATTTATAACGAGAAAATTAATATAATCAAACAACTCTTATAGCCATTCGCTAAATAATCAGTTTATGTAATCAATTTGTGTTTCAATAATTTTCAGCAATATTTTTAAGCTTATTTATAATCTTTTATTATAATTATAATTAAAATGTTACTGCCAAAAAATATTAAAATAGTATCATACTCATTTCTAAGTTACTATGAAATAATCACTAAAATATCAGTCCTTTCAAGATTAGAGAGAGAGTTATTTAAGTATATTAAATATTATACCAGTGACTAAAATTTCACAAATTTAAGATTTGAAAAAGAATTCCCTTCTTTTTAAAAAATAAGAAATTTGTTTGAAAATTCAAAGTCTATCAGAATAAAAATAATCAACTCCAGAGATAAATAGAATTTGTGTTTTCTTGCATGTTTAATCGCATCTTTGAATAAGCGTTAAAGATTTGATAAAGTAAAAGTCATAAAATATTAAGAATCTTAATTATATACAGGGCGTTTTTATGGATTAGAAGAAAATAAAAATTAATTTAATTAAAAATTGTACATTTAATGGCTATGAAAAAGATTTGGTAATTCAAAATATAGGTACAATTTATTACTTAATGGAGCTAAATTTTCAGGTTAACTGTAATTTCAAAACTGTTATATTAACGATTTAGCATAAATAAGCATATTCAGAAATGCCTAAGTAATAAAATTTTAAGATTCTTTTACATTTAATTTAAATTGGTTTAATTATTTTTTTACAAACTTAAAAAAAGCTGAATTCATAGGTAAAATTAGAACAAACAAAAGTGTTATTCGCTCAATACTTAAAAATTAGATAGAGAATTCAAAAGTGTTAAGCATTGAAATCAATTCAAAAGACCCTTCAGATTTTAAATATTTTATTCGCAAATTGAATCAGTTCACTCCTTAAAATATAGAAATAAATTTTACAATAAATTAATAATTTAGCTTGTAAAATATTTAAAAAATAGTAAAGAAAATTATAATAGGTTCTTAGATAATTTTAAAATTAGATTCTTTATATTTTGAAAATGAAAATAATGATAATATTTAATATCATAGTGAATTCTCAAATTTAGCAAACTACATTAATCTTGAAAACATTATTTAACATTAGAATAAATAAAGCGACAATTTAACAATGAAATTAATAAAAAGCGATTTGGTTGGATATAAGATTTGCATATAATTTCAAAATACTTCAGAATCTATTTCACAAAAATTATATTTCAAATAGTTTGCTCCATTTGATATTTGTAGATCATGGTAAAAATATTATAAAATTCCTTATTATTTATGATTATTTTAAAAATAATTTAAATAACTATTCATTATTTTTTTAAAGAAATTGTATAATTTAAATAAGTCTTTCATTTTCTTTTTTTAAATTACTGTATTATTATTCTTAGGATTTTTTTAGTAATATGGTAAAAAAAATATATAAAAAAGTAAAATTACAGTATAATTATTGATACAATCAAATTGTTTTAATTATTTATACAATGCTTTTTAATTTCTTAAAAAAATTTTAGCTTTATGATATTAATTTTATATTTTTAAGCTATAATATGATCCACTAATTTTGAATTATAAAATTGAGCCCATTAATAATATTTTTATTTGCATATTTATTGATTTACAAATTAAACATTAAAATGCTATTGTTCAAAATAATTTATGAAAATACTTTTAGATTTGATAAACTAAACAAAATTATAAAATTTGAATATATTTAACGGAACATTGGAGAAAATTAAAATTATTATATAAATTAAACTTCAAAATAATTTTTGAATAGAGGAAATTCGCATAAAAATACTATAATCAGATCATTTGAAAGTTTATTATATAACATCTAGAGAACTAATATTTAAAATGCTATATTAAAGAATTTTTAATTAAATAAAATTTTAATGATAAATTAGATTTCAAATTTTAATGAGAATAACAAATTTCCTAATAAAAATATTTATAGATTTTAGAGCTATTTTATAGCGTTAAAAATTCATTTTAATAAAAAATCCCATTACATTTATTAAGATATAACATTATAATTTATCATATATTCTAATTATATTAAAAATAGTAGAATTGTTTATTAGTTTTAGTATAAATTTGTTTTGTTTGAATTTTTATAATTATTTTAATTTATTGAAAGTTATTTAAATAATTTTGTTTTTTAAATAATATGAATCGTTATTCTAATTACCCAGATGTTTTAATTTACATTAAATATACTTTACCATTATATTTTCTTAATTTTATAAATGCATATTCTTATACTTCCATCTGAGCTTCTATAAATCATTGCTTTTAATTTTAATTATAGAACATATAAATTTGTATTAACATTCTCAGAGATTTTTTATTGCTCTAGAATTAGATTTAACGAAATTTTTTTGATTTCAATATTATTTAATTTAATAGGTTGATTAAAATTATTAATCTTCTTTAAATAGTTTATTTATTTATTAATATTTGGGAATAGCCACTATCTAATTTTCATAATATCTAAAATTCATTGAAACATTAAAGTGACATGTCAAAACTCAGCATCAAATAGCTCTTTAATAACCTATAAAAGAATTTATAGCTATCAAAAAAGTGTAAATATAATATTGTTAAAATAGAATTGAATCGGGGAAATTGAAAAATAAAAATGTAAATTCATATTTAAATAATTATAACTGCCTCTTATTAGAAATGCTTATAGATCAAATTTGGTCATCAGTACTTACCGTTATGTTTAAAAAAGTTCACCGTATCTGTCCATTAGGTTTGCGGAGAAAGACTAATTCTTAATCGTGACTCTAATCTTTCTACCATATACTATGCATACGGATTTGACCATTTGACCGATTTGACCGTGATTTTTAGTCAAATTACACGGATTTACAAAGATTATTTTTATATATTATTATTTAATTTAATATTAAAACATAATTAGAATATATTTGCAACTTGACCATTTGACCGATTTGACCGGTTAAATAGGATGTCTTTGTAGTTAAATTTTTGTAAAAAGTAATATGTAATTTAAATTAGCCGGATATATTAAAAAAACATCAGGAGTGGAAATGGCACTGTGATTTCTTACTTCCTGCGCGCAACTCTATATTGCCGGTAGTCTATAACAAGATGTTGATTTCATGCAATATGGACCTGGTGTCGATCAAGCTAACGGTAATACTGTTGTCTGCGGTGCAGTCAAATGAGATGCCTATCCGAATTCCTTCTTTACCCCGAATACGCTACTTCGCTCAACCTGATGACTAACTTAGATGGTCTTATCTATTGGGCTTACACTGCTTCATTAATTTAGGGAGCAAACTACAACAATGATGCCAACTTGGTTTACACTCAATGCGCAGTCTCAGATAATCAAGAACCTGAGGAGATTACTTTGGCATTTAATCAGGATTTGTTCTTATCAGACTCGGTGATGATGGTGAAAGAACCCCAGGTAATCTTTACGCATATATAATCGGTGTAAGAAGTGCCATTTCCACTCCTGATGTTTTTTTAATATATCCGGCTAATTTAAATTACATATTACTTTTTACAAAAATTTAACTACAAAGACATCCTATTTAACCGGTCAAATCGGTCAAATGGTCAAGTTGCAAATATATTCTAATTATGTTTTAATATTAAATTAAATAATAATATATAAAAATAATCTTTGTAAATCCGTGTAATTTGACTAAAAATCACGGTCAAATCGGTCAAATGGTCAAATCCGTATGCATAGTATATGGTAGAAAGATTAGAGTCACGATTAAGAATTAGTCTTTCTCCGCAAACCTAATGGACAGATACGGTGAACTTTTTTAAACATAACGGTAAGTACTGATGACCAAATTTGATCTATAAGCATTTCTAATAAGAGGCAGTTATAATTATTTAAATATGAATTTACATTTTTATTTTTCAATTTCCCCGATTCAATTCTATTTTAACAATATTAACATCAAAATATACAATAAGATTTAGAGAAAATTCATATTAATACTTTTTATTTCTTAATAACAATGTATATTATAATTTGGATTTCAGAATGATATATTTATTTCATGATTTATGTGATAATTGCAGCAAAAACAAACATTAAGTTTCTAATCCATTTGCTAACAACAATACAATATTTCTTCATGCAATTATTTTAGCAAATTATGAAAAAATTTAATAAAATTGAGAAATTACACTCTGGTTTTGAGTAGGCACTTAATTGACTAGTTTACCATTGCTATTTAAGACTTCCAAGATTAATATTAATGATATTGAAAGACAATTTAAAATGATGTAGATTATAGTAAGTTTAATTAAAAAAGTCTAGGAACTTTAGTTCTAGATTCGTAAATTTCTATTTTACATAAGTGATTCAGTACTATAATACAAAATAAAAAATTATTATAAATAAAATTTTAATAATATAGTAGAAATAAATTTGAAAATTATTAAAATAAAATAAATGAATATTAATCTAATTATAGGGAGTTAACTTTCTGTAAATGTAAACAAAATGGTATTCATTCAATAGTGACTCATAATTATCTGGACTTTACTATTCGTGGTACTCGTCTACTGCATCCAAAAGCGAAAATATTTGACTTTAATTTTGGGTAATTTTTTTAGTTAATTTTAATGCCAAAGTCAAACTCAATCTATATTTCTTTAGGGATAAGATAAAATCGTGACTCAACAGTAAGTCCAGCTAATTTTTAGTTCTTTATATATTGAGTACAATTTTGCATTGGTTTCCAGAAATTAACTGGCCAATAATTTAGATTATTTATTTTAATAAACTTTCATAATTCAACAGTATTTCTACATTATTTTCATTATATTATATATAAGTTTCTATTTTTTTTGGTTTGTTGATGTGTAGGAATATAAGGATTTTATAGCTATTATTATAATAATTATAATGAATTAAATATTTTATTGAAAATTTATTGAAAATTAAATCACTTTAGATTTGTCATAATCTAACATTTTAATGTAGAATATTCCATAATTTTAATTTAGAAATTTGACTTGCACATAAGTTCAAATATAAATAAGTCTTGATTAACTTGTAGCAATTATTCTTTAATTTATTATAACCTTTTTTTGTTCTCTTATATTCTAAATAATATAAATTCTTGTTATAATATGCCTGATATTAAGTTATTTTTGATATACTTTACAATGATCTATTCTTAGTTTTATGAATAAAGATTTTTGTATGTATATCTGAGCTTTTAGAAATCTGTTGTATTCATTTAAACTATTGGGCAAATAAGTATTAAATTTACATTTTCATTAATATTCTTCAACTCAAGAATGATATTTAAGGAAATTGATAAAATTACAATTATAGTTATTTTAATAGGCTGCTTCAAATACTTAATTTCATTTAGTAATTCATTTATTTATTTAATGCTTGTAACTGATATTTTTAGAGAAACTAGTTTTGTGTAATTTCTAATAACTTGGATTGGAAAATTATTAGTTAAATATTCAGAAACTTAAGTTTTTATTTAAGGTTTTTGATTGATGTAGATGAACTTTAATTTTCTTAAATTTTTCCAATTTTAAAATGGGAGATAGCACAGGTTATTTAATTTGCAATTATAGAAAGAAACTTCTTGAATATTAATTTATAAGAACTCAGGATTATAAAAAATGCAATCCTTAAATTTCAAGGATTATATTTGCTTTATTTAAATCTTTGATTCATATTTTTATAATAATTGATTTTGTTCATAATTAAGTGAATTTTTCAATTTCATTTGCATATAAAGATTACTATATTTTTCCATCTTTGAGTACCCAAAATCTATTTTTTAATATGTTTATTATTGGATTCCATAGTCTGATTAATATTCTTAATATTTTTAAATTAAATTAAGACCGAAAATTTAAATTGATTAACTATTTTCAGAATTTAGTATTTCATATAGTTTTTAATGATAATTCAAACAACTATTAAACTCACAATACAGAATTAATTAATTCTAGTTTGAGCTTAGCAAGTTTATCAGTTAATTTGTGTAGTTTTAATTAGACTTGAAATTTATATGATCAAATATTAAATGGAATTTAGAAGTCAATTTCACAGCATATTACAATTTTTAACTGCTATATTAATAAGCAAAATCCTCTTACTTTATAACAATTCTCAAACATTGTTACTTTCTAATCAATTTCTAATATTGCCTCAAGTTAAGCAGAATATTTCTTTCAGTATGCGATAATATAGAAATGGTACCTAAATTTATTCAATGAAAGGTAAGAGTAGATAATTAATCTCAAATTTTTGCCTTGCTTTTTCCTTAATAAATTATTTGTATTAAATTGTAATGTCTGATTTTTGAAAAGATCAGTCAATTACTTTGGCTTATATGTAGCTTTAATTTTTAAACTCATTTTTTCTATAATTTTATTAGATATTATAAAATATTATATTTATTAAAAATTTCCCTTTATATTGAATTAGACAAATATTAGAATTAGTTGAGAAATTAACTTTATATCACAACTTGAATATTTAATTAATAATTTCTATTCAACATAAAAATATTTTTTAAATATTTTCATATAATGAATAAATGTAGGTATTTAAATATTTGAATTGATAGTATCTTAAGAGTATCAATAATAAGTACTTATTTATATTAATTAAATTAAAAGCAAAATTTAATATGATTTTACCAAAAAACATTAGAGTCCTATCATATTCATACTTGGATTTCAATATAATATTTACCAAAATATCAGTTCTTTCAAAATAAGAGAGAGAATTATGTAAATATGTATAACACCACACAAGCAATTTGAATTGCACAAACGTCTATATTGCATAGAATATCCCATTATATTCTTAAATTTAATACATTTTAGAAAACGCTAAAACTATCAGAATCATTATTGCCAACATAGATAATGCATTCCAATTGTCAAATTATTTGAATATCTTTTAAACTTTAAATGAGTTAAATATATTCGATAAAGTACACTGTATTTAATTTAAGAACTGCTTATTAATTAAATATGTTAGTGTCATGATTGAGGGAGAAGAGGAATTTTCTGAAGATATTTATTAAGAAACAAAGAAAAAAGCAAAAATCGAAGAATTAAAATACTAGGAATTATTAAATTTTGGAGTAAAATTTAATGGAAAACTTGAATTATGTCAAACTTAAATTGATGACATATAAAATTTAAGAATTTTTAAAAATGCCGAAGAATTGATTTTTTAAGATGTAAGCGATGATTCTATCAAATGGAAAAATAAGTTATTTACTAAATTAAAACATGTTAAAATTAACATGAATGAGTTCTTATATAATTTTGAATCTTTGACTTCAAATTTAGATTAATTATCGGACGTGGAAAGTATTGAAATCAGCTCAAAAAATAAATGGTAATTTTTTAAGTGCGTGAGTATAATTAACAAAATATAATTATCAAGAACAAGATTTACTCTTAACATTGCAAAGCCACTCACTTTACAAGAAATATATTTATTAAATGAAAAAATTTAAACAGATACCAAACTCATCTTTAAATTTGAAGAATTGTTCTATGATTTTAATAAAAATGATCAATAAATGATTTAAGTTAGTGAGTTTAGTAGTTTTATGAGCACATTTAAACTTGATAGTCTAATTGAATAGAATAATTTTCAGTATAAATAAATTAAACTGGAATAGATATAGAGTGACTTGTCTGAATTTAAAAAATGCATTAAAATAAATGACATACTGATTTAAAAAAGTCCTCGCATTTGTTATTTCAACTTTTTTGCCATCAATTTTACTAATATAGTTATTTTTTAAGAATGAAGTTGTTAATTACTTAGTATTTAATTATAAAAATTCAGTTTTTACTATAACATTTATAATATTATGAATAAATTAATCTTTAATTTAATTAGATTTCTTAAATAAAATTATACATTTATTTTATCATTATTAATTCATAATATGCTAAATTAAAATAGAGCAAAGTATATATTCTTTTGTTAGAGTTACTTTTGTAATACATTGCTTTATTATTTATTATTATATATTATAAATTTAGAAATAGGCTTGCTTTGTTTGATATTTTCATTAATTTATAATAAATATCTGCTTTTTAAAATAATTATATTGTATTAGTATTAAGTAAGTAAATAAATTATTGAAGTGATAGAATAATGCTAAATTAATTGATAAATTACAAAGTATTTAATAAATCAATTTTCATACACATGTTGTAAATACTTATAAAATAAAAAGAATGATTTGATAAAATGAGATAAAAATAACACTGCCTTGTAATTACTAACGTGCTACATAATATTTATATCTAATTATATAATAAAGTCCAGGAAGTTTAATTTTTACAGTTCCTAAGAGAATTAATGAAAATTTAATAGTTATTTTTGAAACATGAATTTACAAGTGTCTTATATAAAAATCCTGTCAAGGCCAAATTTTTCTAGAAGTTTTTGGCACCCAGAAAATTCTCTTCATATTTATCTATATTTCTCAAAGAATTTCCTATAATAAATGTCTTGGTTCTTTTAGAAATGTTATTATTACTAAATTAACATGTATTGTTAGTCTAACTTAGTACACGCACATGATATTAACTTAATTTATCTATTTTTTGCAAGATAGTTTACGAATTAACAATTTGAATAGAGGTAAAAAATTGATTTCAAAAATTTTTATATATTTAAATTTATTTATAAATTAAATTTCTATGAAAATGAAAATTACTATTTAATTTATAAAATGAAGTTCATATATTATAAATTAATTGTAAAACTATGGGTTTTATATAAAATAAATTAAATAAATTATCTCACGATTAAAATTTTCAATTAATATATAATACTTAATTTTAGAAGCAACTTCTAAACCAAATTTTATTAAAAAATGTTTTTTAGTTTGGACTGTATAGTTAAGGCTTTAGTAAAATATAAGAAGCATTTGAATATCCACTTTATCTGAACTAAATTATAATTAACTAGCTTTAAATAACATAATTTATTTATTATTCCAATATTATATCATTTCTTTATAAATAATAAAGATTTTTTAAATATTTATTTCAAAAATATTAATGATATTTAAATATAATTGGTGTGTTAAAAAATTACTAAATCAGTGAATAAATTTTATTGATTATCTAAAAAGAAATTAGAATCAATCTACAAATCTTGAATATTTAAATTTATCGTATAAATATTTTTAAGTTTCATAGTCTATAATTAATTATTATATTAAAAATGCATTTACCATCTAATTTAAAAATCATCTCATACTCATTCTTGAGTTTGTTTGAAGTAATTTCCAAAGTATCTTTGCTTTAATAAAAAGATAGAGATGTGTGCAAATATATCAAGTTTAACACAAGCGAAAAAAACTGCACTAATTTAGTGTTTGATCATGTTCCTAGATACTCAGATATTGAATATATTATAAAAATATCTATCAACATCAGACTTAAGATTAGATCGATTGAGAATATTGATCAATTTTAAAAATATTTAAATTTGATTTACACCTTAAACGAACTAAATATATTTTCAAAATTATCCCATATAAAGTTTGAGTATTGTTCATTATCAAAAGAATATGACAATACCTATTCCAAAAACTTAATAAATGATTAAAATTTAAATTGAAAGAAAAAAGATACAATTTTGTATGAAGATTACTATAATATTAAATAGTTTGGAACAAACTTTGAAGGATAGCTTGAACTGTATTAATCTAAAATAAATAAAATTTAATATTTAAGTATATTTAGAAATGCTCAAGAGTTATCAATTATTGGTAATTCTTTTCACAATTTTAAATTGGTTAAAAAATAATTTTTAAACTTGAAGCATCTCAAAATTGACAAGTATTATTACGATAAATTCAAAAATTCCTTATTCTAGAAGAGTGAAGAAAATATTAATTTGTAAAGTATAGAAATAGCAACAGGCAATTATGAACAGATTAAATGCCTAATTATGGATTTTGATCACTATAATTTAAAAAATATGTTAATAGTTATAAATTTTCAAAAAGAACTTCACTTTAATGAAATGCAATGGATTATTTATGAAATTTAATCAGACTTACAATATTGCTTCAAACTTGAGACTTTATACTATGACTATAATTGCTAGAAAAATAAAATTGAATTGAGCAAAAATTGCTTCAATCATTTAAAACTTAAGAAAATAATTAAGGAAGCCAATATCTAAAATGAATTCTCGTAACTTGAATTGATAAAAAGTGATCTTGCTGAATACACAAAATGCATAAAAATATTGTATAAAGAATCGAAGAAATCATGTAAATTCTTCTTCAATTATTTTGTCCTTAATTTACAGAATGTCATGCAAGAATGAGTACCGTTTAAAAATGTTGTTTATTGATAAATTATTTTAATTATTCGTAAAACTAAAAAAATATATTCTTATAATTTATGAATTAATTTACGTTTTAAATGCATACATAAAGTATTAATTTATAAAATATTTGTATATTTATTCTATATCCCTATTTATTCATTAAAATCATTTTTTAAAAAAAAATAAATTTGAAATTTAAATATTTAAAAGTAAACTTTACTATAACCATTTATTTTGTTTTATCAATTTAACACAAATTTTCAAATACTAAAAAGATTTTACATTAGAAATCTATATTATTAATTTAAAAGTAATTTAAGAAATATATTTTAATACTATCTTAATGTACCGCACATATTTATAACTACGAATTTAAATGGTAATAGTTTCGCATAGCATTTTCATATTCAGATATCAATAAAAATTCTAGCTTTATGCAATTTTCCTTAGTCATATATGAAATCATAAGATATATTATGCCAGCTATCTATTATGATAAAAAATCTCAAAGCCACATGTCATATTTCTTAATTCCAAATGATAAGAAACCAAATATTAAAAATCCATCTATTTTAAGCATTTACTTGTAATATTTTTCTATGCCTATCTAAAAATTAATTATATACTAGCAAACTTATTTTAGCTCTGCTCAATTTAATTATATAAACTGGAGGATACATATTTTATGCATACTCATTATCATATTAGTTTTGACTTGTTAGGTACTTTTGTATTTAAAAATTTTTTCAATGCAATTGCTAAGAAAAACTGTATTTTATCCAAGAATACTCAAGCTTTTTATAAGAAAATGTTAAGAATGTATTGCTTCTATTTGATACATTGATTCTATTCACTCTCTACAAGCTTTTTATCATGAAAAATTCTTGCAGTCTTTGTATTATAATGTTTTTAACTTTTTAATTGATAACTGTTCTAAATCCTTCCCATCTTCTTTAATTAGTTTTTATACGTTAATCACTATTTTACTTCTTTGTTGTTTTTTAAACTTAAATTTAAAGACTTTGCTTCAAATTCAACATCTCTTAGATTGTTCTACTTTTAATTTAGATTTTTTTATAGTTTGTTAGAAACTAAAAGTTATAAAATTAATTTCCTAAAAAGCTGCTTTACTATTTAAGAAAGTTTTCAAGTATAAGCTCGCATTTAAAATTTTAAATAAAAAGCATGTTAAAACCCCATAGATCAATTAAGAAGAGAGGATTTGAGTTAAGAACAATTAGATTAAAAATTAATTATAATTGGCTAATAATATAAATAATCAGGCTAAAATCAAATTTGCACACTCTGATTGGATTATTTTTTAAGGACAATTAATCGAGCCAATAGTTTTAATAATTAGCCCAAACATTATAATTATACGCTAATAATAATTAATTCTTAATTTAATTGTTCTTAACCCCAATTATCATGTCTTAATTGATCTATGGGGTTTTATAACTCTTTAAGGAAAATAGTTTATTAGAAATCAATTGATTGTAACATTCATAACTTTCAACACCTCCTAAAAATTTTAGAGGTTTTCAGACTTCAAACATCAGGTCTGGAAGATAGTAATCTATCTATATATAATTAATGAATAAATATAAATTTAGAAAAAATATTGTTTAAAACCCAATCGAGGCAGATGCTATTATCTCTGCCCTGTTTTTAATTAACTTTTTTAAAAAACTTTTTTTAATCACATTTTTTTATCTCTACTTACTGAAAATCAAGAATCTCAAAAATCCATTTTCATTATCATAGTTCTATAAGGATTTATCACTAATCTTTTTTGCTTTTTTTGGGTGCCTTTTTTGGAATCCTTAATTGATTTTTTTAGGGAAAAATTTTTTTTTTGAAAAAAAAGAACATTATTCTGAATCCTCCAAGAATATACCTAAATCTATCAAGAATTATTCAAAGTTAATTAAGAATTTTTCAAAATACATGACTAAAAATTACCTGAAAATGATCAGAAAAAATTGTCGACGGACAATAATGATAATAACTGTCCGTCGACAAAATGATCAAAATGTTTGTAATATATAGAGAAATAAATAAGAAATTAAATTAAAAATTAAATTCAATAAAAATGGAAGATCAATATAACTAACCTTCAATGAACAAGATCAGGCTTTAAGAATAGAAAAATTTTAAAAGTTTATAAACCTAATGATTTAAAAAATGTACTATATAATATAAAACTCATTTTTATGCAAATTTTTTAACGATATATAATAGTTTTGATTAAACTCGACCTCAATGCTGCTCCTTGATAGCAAAGAAATCAAATAAGTATGCAAACTCATCTATTCAATAATCCAGACTCTCATTTCACTAAATAATTAAAGTAGCTAGTATATTCAGCTGAAGAATATTATTTCGGTTTTCTTACAAGTGAAACCTAATACTTATCTTTTACAAGTCTTACTGAAAAAGACATCTCTCTTATTAATTATCAGCTATATCTGATAATTTACTTTTTAATTTAATTGTTTATCTATTTGTTAGATTTCTATTTTATATTGTTCGTTTGCTATTACATTTTTTATTAATCTATGTAAAATAAATTTAGTATTTTAAAATCTTTATTGATTTAATTTTGAGTTATTTGGAAGTTAATACTTAATTAACTTATTATATTTAAAAAGGTTTTAATAAAATATTAGCAATTGAATATAATTATTTAAAATAAATTGCTCTCATGACAGATTTACGTATTTTAATATAAATTTTGAAATTTTAATAAAAATAACTAAATATATTTATCATTTTCAAATTACTATTAAATCACTTGTATGCTCAACTTTTTAGATCAAAGCTGTAGAAAACATTAAAAATAATTTTACTATAATAATTTGATTAATTAAAATATAGATTATATATCTTTAATTTATTCATATACTTATTACACAAAATTTATTACATAATAATTTATCAAATTTTCTCAATTTTAAAAAAACAAATTGTTAATACTGAATTCTTATTTTCTAACCAAAATAATATAGTAATCCAAGACACTCTTGAATATACACTTTAATTCATTGCTTGAAATATTTTATTAAACTTAATTAATACTAAAATACAATTTAGATTTAAATATTTAAATTAAAAATTTTAAGAGTATAAAAATAATTTGGAGCGTACCTGATTTATCCCCCTAATATTTTTGAAAATAGATAAAAATAAACAAAAAACTAAGTAGTTTTAGTTTATAAAACACAAAAATTATTAAATATATGTTTTGATAGTAATTTATCATCCCTAAATACATTAATTTCATAATTTTTTTTACTTTGATTAACATATTTTATCATCTATTTTAATTTAAAAAACAGAATTCCTAATTCAAAATTGCATGATTTAATATTTTCAGGGCTATAATTTTTAGTACTTTTAAGGATAATGAATTAAATATTCATTTCTAAGATAAATCGATATTTGCATCAATGATTATTTTATTCTCATTAGATTCAAATTTATAGAAGTTCGACAAATTTTTAGCGTTGAAAATATATCTGATATGCATCATACATTTATACTAAAATTTGTTAAAGAATTATTTAATTTTATCATAAAATTATAAAACTTATTTTAAGGGTTTACTGTGGTAAAGAATTAAAATAATATTCAAAATTTTTGGCATTAATCTATAAATTGTATTGATATTTAAAAAAAAGAAAAATAAGTTGACATAATCGTGAGTCAGTACCCCTCCCCATAATTTCTAATTTTTCAATTAATAATTTAATAATTTAAAATAATTATGACTTTATCCAAAAATATTAAAGTCCTCTCATATTCTTATCTTGATTTTTAAACAATAATTACCAAATTATCAATTCTTTCAAAATAGGAAAGAGAATTATGTAATTTTGTATAATTTCATACAAGCATTAAAAATCATACGAATGTATATATTGTTCAGAAAATTCCAATATAATCATAGATTACACATATTTTTGATATTTCTAAGTCTGTCAGAATTATTTTTAACAACTTAGAAAATGCTCACTGCCTGACAAAATGTTACGAGATATTTTCTATATTAATTAAAATGAGCTTATTTGATAAATTACATTACATTTGATTTAACAATTGTTTATTTGATAAATTTCAATTAATTTTGGATGAAGAGTGTGAGATTTTAGAGGAAAATGTTTATTATGAAAAAATGAAAAATACAAAAGCAAACGAATCAAAATACTAGGAACTAATATCTTTTGGATAGAAATTTATTGGAAAATTAGAAATATTTGAGTCATAAATTGATGATATGTAAAATTTAAGTATTTTTAGTAATAAAAAAACCCCAATTTTCCTTAATTAGAATTTTAGTGATTTAATTTCATAGGGTATAGTAGTGTCTTATTGCGTGAGTAGAGGTTAGGCTATATTGTAAAATAAGAAAAAGAAATTATTGAAATTTAGGGTCTATATATTATGGGAAATATTTTGATTTCTTAAGCTTAGGCATGGTTCAAGAATTAATATAGAAAAAGTCAATCCTGCGCTAAATTATACAGCTATAACAAAGCATTTACAAAAGACTGCTTCAATTGTTAGGTATCACTGCTTGTTATTTGTTTAGCATATTGTCTTCGTAAATGAAAACATCTGGATAGAAAATAAAAAAATTCTCTTAGACCCATAATGACAATCTTTTGACTCTATAACTTATAAGTATTTATCACACATTCCTCTTGACTAGCGAGCTATAATTTATCACGTAAATTTTTGACATTAATTTCTCTGCTTAAACTATTACCAATTTTTTATAGAAAATATATTAATAATTTTAAGACTATTAACTGAATGAAGATAGTGATTGATTTTACTGTCATTTTATTTAGTAATAACTTAAACTATATATATGATTAAATACAGAGTGAAATTAATAATAACATCAAGTTCATACTCGCTGATGAATTTGTATTTACTTTCAACACTTTTTGTTAGAAGTCCTGGTATAAGAAGTATGATAACATAGAAGTTTATGAATAAAAGTGAAAGTTGTCATCCATGCACTTTCATCTCGAATTAGCAAAGATTCTAACTTATAGAGTTGTGTCATTCATCTTCGCTCTATAAGTGAAAATGGATTTATAATTCTTCCAAAAGTTAAGAAAAATTTATAACAATTAATAGATCATCCTATTTGTTGACAAATTCTCAGTTCTTTAGCAAAGGAGACTAAAAGGCTTATGAAGAGTTAACACAACACCTATATTTAACTTTCCCTTTAGTATACAATTAAGGAAATCAAATTCTACGGTAGTTAAACAAAGACTTATTACAAAAAAGGCAATCATATCACCTAAAGCATGACTTGCCTATAGATAAACTAGACTTAATTCAAAGTAGCTGCAAGAGAAGGAGGAATGTATTTTTATAAATAAGTCATAGATATAAATGAATGAATTATATTACATAATATATGAGTTCTTATAAGGATTTGAGTTTTATTACTTATCTTCTTCCTCTTAAGGTTTGCTTGAACCCATATATCTTCATTTAATTCCAACTCCTGCATCTATGTTCATTTCAAAGTTTTTAAACATTTATAAAGTCTCTTACTAACTTTATGAATAGTCTATGACTTTCTCTTAATCTTTGACTCCCTTCTTTAGGAAAAAACCAGTTCCTTATTTCCCTACAAACCATTGAAACATTGCTTACTAGGGAGGGAAGGATGCTTCTTAAGCTCCGCTGGCCAGGTCTCGCATATTAGTGTGCCTTGCTTCTTTCAATTTTCAGATGAAATAGTATTGCATTTATTCAGTGCTTCTTTAATGATCTCTCTTTGGTAACTCTCTTTTAAAGTGCAACGATCACCAAAGAAGAAGCTTTGTTCTGAAAACTTGTTAAATAGTATTTTCTTGGTAGAAAGTTAAACTACCAACTCTTAATCTTTCATCATATCCTGGTAGAGATTAGTGACTGAAATCTCTGGGTAGTTTGATATTTTTATCAAATAAATTTCTTGCTTTTGAAGGCTTCTTCTCATTACAGAGTAATGCTTTTGACAATAATACTTTTGTCATTCAATAATTGGAAGGAATAAACCCACTATAGTATATGATTAAGTATATGTCACATGCTTACCATGCTAAGTGAGGTATCGATAGAGATCTTCCTTGCTTCTAAATCTTGAGATCATTTCTTAAGCTTCAACCCTCTTCATTGCAGTACTTATAGATTCCATCCTTGTTCCTTCTCTTGTTATTGAATTTCAAATTTTAATATATAGAGTTCTGGATCCTACTGTTAAAAATCTTAGTATTAAATATGGGTATCTTATAGGAGGTCAACCTGGTAAGGATACGTGGAGAAAGATAGCAGAAGCTGTAACAAACTTCAGAGATGGAGCTCCATTTTTATCAATATAGTTCCATAAAATTAGTACAAATTTGTTTTATTTAAATTAGAATTGGTAATAAATTCCGTTTAAATTTAATTGGAACTAAATAATATTACCAACAGTTATTTATGTTGAGAGGGAAGTAGAGTTAGGAGCCTTGAGTTTGAAGCAGAGGTCTTCAAAATAGAGAATAAAACTAGAAATAGATAACAAAAATGGGACTTCTGACATAATTATAATAAAAATAGGTTGAGAATTTAAAAGAACAGCTCCCAAATAAAAATCAAAAAGTTTTGAATGCAAATATTGTTAAAACTACTTTTCAAATGAGTAGAGTTAGAAGAAACTTATTAAAGAAATAGATTGGAAAGTGAAGCGAAGATTTATTTCAATAATTATAAGTAGATGACAGGCATTGATGCACTGCTTGATCTTACACTCACTCAGCTAAAGTTAAAAGACACATGCGAAGCATTATTTAAACAAAGTTTTATGTATAAGATTAAGAGATTAGAATTTTTTCCGCCAAGAGGATGTCTAATACATTAAATTATAAAAGGGAAGAGTAGAACAATCTCAAAAATTAGAAAAGATATGAATCAATGAATCAACTTGTAGGCAAAACTCTTTATAAGAGACCTATGTACATTTCTGCATTAATGTTGTATATCTTATTAGTTGTATAGAAAACTACTTGAATATAAATGTGGCAGCAAGGCAAAACTTATAAAAGTCGATGATAAATGATACAAGTTATACTCTTTCAGCTATCTAAATAAGAATAAGCAGTATAAAAGAGTTTGCTAACGAGTATCATGATTCTGAGAGAATTAGACAAGAAATTGCAAATACTTGCTTAAGTTTGATGCTCTTAAGGACTATCTATATCATAAATTAAATACCCTAATGACTTTAATTAAATTTTATAAAATATGATTAAGATAATCTAGGGGTTATATCCTATTGGATATTTTTCATAGATAAGCATGAAAATGTGATACTAAACTTTTGTCCCTTAGAAGTCTTAGTTATTGATTTCGCTAGAGTATGAAGATAAGATATTGTAACTCTAGCAAAGATTATTGGGACATCTGTCTCCGATCAGACCAGAGAGAAGTGGAACAGCAGATTAGTTTAGTGAGATGTATTGGCAGTTGCTGTTGTCATATTAGATAAAAATACTGAAGCATGACTTACTTTGGTAATAAGAATGAAAAATAATCACTAAGCTTAACTTACAAGCATTTTAACTAACATGATTTATGGTAAGAAATAAAAAGTATAGTAGATATGATAATTATGAGGGCTCTTTCCTATCCTAAATAATCATTAGATGACCTACTTGAGCCATTAGAGAGAAGAAGTTTCAAGAAGTACAACAAAGATAGTCATTATAATATATTTTGAATTAAATGACCCTACATTCAATATAAATACTATTTCAATTCAAATACATTCTGCGATTTCTCTACTAACCCTATTATCTCAAAAATGATGTCCTAAAAATCAAATAATTAAAACATTGAATTAAGGTTTTAGGGTTTTTAATGCTCAGGAACTTATTCTCCTCGAAATGCCTATTAAAAAAATTAAGTGGGAAAATAAAGTATTTAACAATTTGAAACATGTAAAAATTAGCATGAATAATTTCTCATTTATGCTTAATTTGTTGATTAGTAATTCAGATTAAATATCTGTTATAAAGAGCATAGAATTAGACTCTGGCAGTCTTTAAATAGTAAAGTCTTGTGTACAAACTCTTGATAAGATTTCATTAAGAAATATATAGGTATCAATAATCATAAATAAATAAATCAGCTTATAAGATATTTATTATATCGTTAACAAGATTGAATCTGACACATAGATAAACTTTAAACTTGATAAGCTCTCCTTTAATTTTAATAAATATAGTGAATCTTACATTCTATTTAGTGATTTAGCCAATTTACAGAAAACTTTATAAATTGAGAATCTTATTTAATAATTGAATGTAGATTCGAATTAAATTCAATTGAATATAATTGAAAACAAATTAGGAGAATTCAAAAAATGCATAAGAATCAATGATATAGTAAATAATAAATCAATCAACTTATACTACAACTTATTAATTCTTAATTTGTCAAATATTATTTAAGAATGATTCAATTTGCTTCTAATTTTTAACATCAAGATGATTAAAAATTAATATTATAAAATTAAATGTTTTCTTTTTATAACAACGTTATATTAACAGACCTATTATAAAATTGGTAAATAAACATAATTTTTAATTAAAATTTATTTAAATAAATTAACAAATAATATTATTAAATGTAATTTCCAGGTAAATATATAACAAAGTAAAATTATTTATTATGTATTGAATTTAATATATTATTTATTATTTAACTATTATTGTTGATTAATACTCGGGCTTAGCTATTAAATTTTATTTCATCCTATTTTTTAACTTTTAAAACTCGTCAGTCAACTCCTCATCTAGACACGAGGAAAGAGTTCGGGCATCTGGCTCATACTTACATACCACTACAATCAGGTAAAAAATATAATTTTATTTCATTCATATTAATTTAGATAAAATCTAAAAAAATTAATCTAATTATTATAAATATTTCAAAAAGAATACAATAAAATATTCACAAAAAAAATAAATTTATATTGAAAAAGTTAATTCAAATTTTCAATAATGAGAAATAAGTTTGAATAATTATATTAATTTTATTTATTGAAGGAGAGTTACATATTCTTATATTTTAAATTTGTTATACATATTGTTGACTAATTCAATACATATTAAAACTACTCTCAAGATCAGATATGAAATTTAACTAAGATAAATTTCTAAAATAAACAATTATTTATTTAAAATTGTAAAAAAAGCTATTGATAAAGGAATATGCTCAAATTATTTTTAATAAAAATAATAATTTAGCATTTTCATCAAGATAATAATATAGAAGAAATTTCTGGAATTATCATTAATTTTTATAATTATAATAATTTATTCACAGATGAACCTAGTGGGTAGTTATATATCCTTTAAGATTCATATAGAACAATTGAAGCAAGTTAGTTATGGTTAATTGATTAGCTAAAATATTTGATTGTTATTCAAACATATTATTATATAACTTACCAAAATGATTTCCTGAACTTAATTCGGAAAACCTTAAATAGTGAATAAATTATTTTTTAAAAATTGTTGTCCTTCTTCTTATATTGAAATATATAATCAAAATTATATTAAATATTTAAATTAAATTAAATTAAAAATTTGGCTTAGGGATCAAACACGCCCCCCCTATAATGTATATTTTTCTTTTTTTAGTCTGATAGAGTTTTTAACGCTGAGTAATAGTAGCAGATAAACATGGAAGGTGCGATCAAATGTTTTCGAGATATGGCCCATATAAGTTCATATTTTATATATATCTATATATATAATTATAGTAATAATTATAAAAATATTTCCAATTTTTCATAAAATCTAATTTTTCCTTAAAATATCAATTTAGAGGATTTAATGAAAATTGAAAGAATTTAATTAATTATCAAAATAATATCATAATGAATTTTTTTTATTTTACATTTTCGTAATAAAATTAAAGTCCAAATTATTTATTATGATATTATTTTGATGAATTAATTAAATTCTTTCAATTTTCATTAAATCCTCTAAATTGATATTTTAAGGAAAAATTAGATTTTATGAAAAATTGGAAATATTTTTATAATTATTACTATAATTATATATATAGATATATATAAAATATGAACTTATATGGGCCATATCTCGAAAACTATTGATCGCACATTCCATGTTTATCTGCTACTATTACTCAGCGTTAAAAAATCTATCAGACTACAAAAAGAAAATTATACATTATGGGGGGCGTGTTTGATCCCAAAGTCAAAAATTTTAATGTTTAATAATTTTATTTACTAACAAATCACAATATTTCTGTTAAAATTTGACATTTTATTTGTTTGTATGCTTGAATTTTAACTTAGAATTTTGAATAAATCATAAGTTCAAATAATAATTTGTCTTGATTTATTTTTAATAACTATCCTTTAAATCTAAATAATTCTTCTTAATTGGCTTATATTCTAAACAAAGTAAATTCTTGTTCAAATTTCCCTGATATTTTTTAATTTTTTATATACTTCCCAATTATACATTTTTAATTTTATTAATAAATATTACAGTATGTATATTTAAGTTTTAAGAGATCTTTCCTTTAAATTTAAATTATTGGACAAATAAATTCTAAATTTACATTCTCAGAGATTTTTTATTTCTCAAGTATTTGATGCAGATAAATTTACTTGATTACAATAATAGTTATTTTTATTGGTTACTTCAAATATTCGATCTCATTTAACAATTCATTTATCTATTTAATATTTTTAACTGAGACTTTAAGAGAAGTTAACTTTTCAAAATTTCTGATGACTTAAATTGGAAAGTTATACGTTAAATATTTAAGTGTTTTCATTTTTCATTTGGGTCCCGGATTTATGGAAATAAATGTTAATTTTCTTAAGTTTTTCCAATTTTAAAATTTAAATTAGCAAAATGTATTTAATGTACAATTATTGAAAGAAGCTTCTTCAATATTTATATAAAAGAATTCAGGGTTATAGAAAATGCAATCAGTTGCTTTAAATGATTTTATTTGCTTTACTAAATCAAATGATCCAAATTATTTTAAATATTAAATAAGTTATTAATAGAGCATTTAATCCAATTTAATCTACTATTAAAGATCAAAAAATTTTTCCATCTCTTCTTAATTAAAAGTAACACCTCTATATGTAACCTATTGAATTTCAAAGTTCCATGGATAATGAAAAGTGGTATAAACTATTTCTAAACCAAAAATCTATATTTATTAATTATTTAAAGAATTTTTAACCATGGAGAAACCCCACTCCAATAAAAAATAAAAAGTGTACATTTAAAAGTTTATAACTATTAAACCTAACCTTTTAAGCGAGTTTTCTCTTAAAGTCTAAATGTTTTTGCTCTTTATTTTTTATAAAATTCAACGTCTTATAAAATTCATGCTTAATAACATTAAAAATTAATTACTTTATTTTTTTATAAAATATATTAATTGGCATTATCTGATTAACTTAGTCATGGTTTACTATTTTTTACAATAAAATATTACAAAAAATCATTAATATAGCCATAAAATAAATCAACTATTTTTATTTACTTAATAATATTTGATCAGATTTTTTTTTGACTGAAAGAATTTTTTATCAAATAACAAGTTAATAGGATTATGTCATTAAGTTAATTAAGATTTATAATGCTAAATTTTGTGATTTTATACATGAATTTTATAAGACATTGAGCTTATAAAAAATAAAGGGAGTAAAAATTTTGACATTGAGAAAATTTTGCAAAGAGGTTAGGTATTATCAAATACACATTTAAATGCACATTTTTTTGGAGAACTTTTACACCTTAGCCGAACTTAATATTTCTATAAATTTTTAGCTTGAATTAAAACAATAATTTATCTAAAAATAAAGATGTATTTAATTTCCATGTTTGCTTAAAATATCAATTAGTTAGCTTATGTTATCTTCAATGCCATTAAAATCTATTTTATTATATACTAAGTGAAATTATGGAGATAATTTTGCAGCATATTCGAATTATTCTTATTTCAATCCTTCAATAAGGTCCTTTTAATTTATAAAAATTCTCAAACATTGTTACTTTCTAATCAGGTTCTAATATTATCTCAAATTAAGCAGAATATTTCTTTCAGTATGTGATAATATGGAAATGGTAGCTAAATTTTAATTCAATGAAAGGTAAGAATAGATAATTAATCTCAAATTTTTGCCTTGCTTCTTCCTTAATAAACTATTTCTTTACTTCTGATTTATATAGGATTACTTGTAATACTTGAACTAATTTTAAATTTTTAATTGTTGACTATTTTTTTGCTATTACATTTTGATCAAATTATTATAAATAAATTATAAATGATTATATTCAAATTATTTGAGATATTATTATTAAGACAACATGCAGTATTTTTATTTTCAATAATTTAAATATATATTTAAGAAATATATTTAAATAAAAAATATAAAGCAATTTTAAATTTATTTTATTCAAAATATGACAACTAAGAAAATTAAGCAAGTTGTCTTTCAAATTAAAACAATTAATTTTTATATCATATACTTTAAATGAACCAAACATCTAGATATAATCCCAGTATAATTATCATTATAAATTTTCACTAATTAACAATTAAAGCTAAGGTTAGATTAACTAATAAAAATCAGTTTAAAACAGAAAATATTGCATTAATAAAATTTTTATTAGAGTCTATTTAATTATCATTATTGTAATTAAAATAAATCGAGTAATCTTGTATTTGGAAATCAATGCAAATTATCCCTTGAAATATCCAACTTTAGCAAAAGTGTGCAGAAAATCTTAGTTAAAAAGAATTATTTCTTAAATAGTAGCACTCGTAAAAAAAGTCAGACATGTCTGTGGTTTGTGGAATTCTCTAAGCAATAATATAGGACTGCAGATCACATTGAATGTTCTGTCGTGTTACCTGCAATTACTATGCGTTGCCATTTAGCCTGGGCTAAATGGCAACATTTACCTTCTCAGCTTAGACATACAAAGGAAGTGTAGAAGATGAAAATGGTGAAGTAATCAAATAAATTATTGCATATTTATCAGTGTAAAAAGTAAAATTCATTTATCACATTCAAACTTATAATTAATTAAATTAATTAGATATAAATAACTTCAATCACTTATAGGCTTAAATATCAACTTCAGTATACAAAAATTGTTTCAACTTCATTAATAAAGAATTGGTATCAGGGTGTATTGTTCAAGTGCATGACGAACCACTACGATAAAAACTTAAAACTCGAGACACATCTGTGTAGAGTGAGGTAGAAGTTTGTTTTAGGGTAGTAAAATTGCAAATCTCGGACTATTTCACTTTCACTCAACATTTAAGAGCTATCACCTCAATAAGCACTAGAAGCACAAAGAACGATGGAAAATTGATTCCTACATTTTTGAATTTTAAAAATTAAAATTTTGGTAAGAAAAAGAGAAATTTGATATCATTATTTTATAAAATAATACATTGTAAGAATTGCAATTTTAATTTTTTTTGTACTTTCAAGTTTTAAATTTATACCAGATTTTCTTTTTTAAAAAGAAAATTTACATATAATATTATAAATTAGTTTTTTAATAAGTTGTTTTAAAGCATTTTAAAATTTACTAAAACTTTGGTTTAACTTCAAATTAAATATTTAAATGAATAGTTTTATAATAATATATAATGAATTTTCCTTAAAATATTAGAAAATAAATAAATTAAAATGCATTTATCAAATAATTGCAGAGTCTTAGTGTACTCCTATCTGGATTTCTTTGAGATAATTACTAAAATATCAGTTCAATCAAAATTAGAAAGAAAGATATGCAAAAAAGTGCAACATTATACAAGTGACTAAAATTTCACTTATTTAACATTTAAATAAACAATTCCGCTCATAAATTAAATCAAGTACATAACAATAATCTCAATTAATATCAGAATTAAGATATGTAACTTAAACAATGCTTGAATATAATCCGAGATTATAACATTTTTTAATGATTTTAATGAATTAAGCACAATAGATAAAGTTTCTTGTATAAAGTTATGGTGTTGTAATTTAATTTAAAGTTTTGGTAGTCACTAAATTAGATTAAATAATTATGTATTTTATTCAGATACATAATAAATACAAGGAGCAAACCAATTAATAAATTAAAACAACATGTCAAAATTTAAAGGCCGACTCGAATTGCATTACTCAACATTTACTGACATTCAATACTTAAGTTTATTCACAAATGCTTAGGAACTTTCAATAATTGATTATTTTGGTATCAACTATACAAAGTGGGATAAAAAAATATTCACAAACTTGAAGCATTCCAAAATTGATTATTCATATTTTAGAGATATTTTACAATATTTATTGTATATTGAAGACGTAAATTAAAGTTTATAAAGCATTACAATTATTATCAGGGATTTTGAATAATATAAAGGTTAAATTTTAAAATTTGATCATTATGACTTCAAGAATATAAACACTATTCTGCAGTTTCGAGAATAAGCCAGCTTTTAAGAAATATAGAAACTAATTAATGAAATTAAATCAAGTGTAAGTTTAAGTTTCAAATTTGAATCACTGAGCTACTATTAGGATACTAATGAAAATTTACAATAATCTAATGATGAGAATAAAAATTTATTCTCCTGTTCAAAACTTGAGAAATTTATTAGATAGGTAAATTAATCAGATACGAATTAAGTTGAATAAATCAAGAGTGATTTAATTGATTTCAAGAAATGCATTAAAATCAAAAATATTAAAACCAACAAATCATATGATTTGTATTTCAACAAATTAAAACTCTATGAATTAGAAAAGGCTTGATGAATAAGTAGCAATAATAGGTGACAACCTAAATTTGTTTAATTAAATTATATTAAAAATATTAAAGCTTATCATTTCTTATTTTAAGATAATATTATATATTACTTCTTTCATTTTTCCTTAATTTAAGTAATACTTTTTTAATATTTATTGTAATAAGTTATATTTCTTAATTTCTATATAAGATAATTATATTTTAAGAAAAGAAATATCATATCATCACCTATCACTTGAAAATTTATACCATTTTTTGCAGCCTCAAGCGAGAAATTAATGATTAAATAAATTTATTTTGAAGGCTTTTAAGAAATAAACAAGATTTATGATTAAACTTTAAATTATATTTTTCTTATGAATAAATCATTATAGCTTTGATATTAAAAATTTCATTCAAGTATAATAAAAGTAGGAAATTGATTAATAATTGTTTCAATATATACTGTTGCAATATTCTATATTAAATATTAACTTTAGGAAACTACTCTAATTTAACTATATCAGACGAATTAACACTTAAATCATTCATTTTCACATATATGGTAAAGTAGTTGCACAGTTAAAGTGTATTAAATATAATTTCAAACATATTTTCTAAATTGATATATTTTGTCCCTCTTATATCAATAAATTCTCAAACTAAAATAAGTATAAATTTAAGGCATTGAATTAGTGTTATACACTTTCATTAAATATGATAATAATATATAAAAATTAAACGGACATCAAAATTAGAAATAATTTAAAATTTTAATTCTTTTTTAAAATTATATCTTATTTCACTTGATTTTGATTTTTGTATTCAAATAAATATTATATTAATTAATTCATATCTATTATAGATTTTATTAAATTTATATATTTAAAACAATTCATATTATAAATTATATAGTAAACTTTTTTTTAAAAAAATTATATATAAAAATAAATTATAAAAATATGATGGTTTGTCATTTTTTTATTTGGCATAATTACTATTGAATCAATAATTTAATTAATTTGATTAAACCAAAATATTAAATATTTGAAAAATAAATATTAAAATTTATTTATATAAATAGGCAGATAAAATTTAATATTATAATTATTATTAATAAATAAAGCAACAATTAGTAAAAATTTAAATATTTTCCATAATAAAAAAATTAACAAAGTTTTGCTCTATAATAATAAATTATATATTTACCAATCTAAAAATTCAAACTAAAATATGATTAAGAATGCGTTGTTTTACTAGTTAAAATTCATTTACATACTATTATTAAATATGACATAAGTTTAATATAAACAACACTTTAATTCATTAATATTGAGTAATAAATTATATATTTATTTTTTTGGTGCTTATATTTATAAACCTTGTGAACTTTTATCAGTAAATATGTATTAAATGAAATATAGCATTTGTATTTTTTAATGAATTAAAGAGTTGTTTATATAAAACATATGTCATCATTAAAAACAAATAGTATGTAAATGAATTTTAACTCGTACTACAACTCACTCTTTATAATGTTTGAGTTGGAATAAAATTTTTAATTTTAGATTGGTTAATAAATAATTTAATTATGTACAGAAAAACTTTAATAATTTAATATTTAAATAAAATAATTGAAATTTTACTTAATAATGTCTATACCAACTAAATGTAGAGTGATGACATACTCATACCTGACTTTCTTTGAAATAATTACCAAAGCATCTTTACTTTCAAAAAAAGAAAGAGACTTATGCAAATATGTGAAATAATTCACAAGTAAATAAAACTACCTTAATTTAGTGTTTAAACTTATTCCTAGATATTCAGAAATTGAGTACATTATTAAAATATCCATCAATATCAGAATAAATATATGTGATATTGAAAATGTTAATTAATATTTTAACTATTTTGATTTGATTTATACCTTAAACGAACTTAATATATTTTCAAAAGTATCGCACATAAAGTTTGATTAGTGCTCATTAAGACAATAATCTAAAAGTGGATAAAGTTATAAATGTTTAAACTCAAAATAGAAGAAAATTGATAATATTTGCAGTGCAGATTACTATAATTTCAAATAGTTTGGATCAAACTTTGAAGGAAGGCTTGAAATATGTGAATCTACTATTGATAAAATTTAGTATTTAAGTATATTTAGAAATGCTTAAGAGTTGTCAATTATTGGTAATATTAATAATTTTAAGAAATGGGAAGCCAATCAATTCCCTATCTTAAAACATGTCAAAATTGATTCGATTTAATTAGATAAAATTCTAGAGTTTCTATTACAATAAGAAAATAAATTTTTAAAAAGCATAGAAATAAGCGCTTCCAACATAGAATTAGAATAAGACAATTATAATATTGAAAATCTTGATTGTTATGATTTTAAAGATATAGAAGTTGTCTTGAAATTTAATGAAAGATTCCTATTTTCAGAAATAAAATTTTTTCTT
>ARYC01017390.1:0-39192 GCA_000711775.1 Oxytricha trifallax | reverse complement strand
ATCCTGTTACTCCTATGCATACTAAGATTAAACTTACTTAATTATTAATTTTTTATTGTAACCTGAAAATTAAAGTTTACATAAAATGTACTTTCTCTTAAGTGCTGTAAAATTACAGAAGAAGTGATGTTCCCCACAATGATTGATGAAGTGAAGAAAATCCAAAAGTATGAGAAGAAAAAGCCTTTTTTCTCTGGGGGACAGCATATAGAAACATACCTTCCTTGAGCAACCCATATTATACTTGCACCAAATCCAATGAAAGCAGCTGTGAACACTAATGAGAAGTATACAAAACCACGTCTAAATAAGAAGAAATCTTTGTTTTCAGCGTGAATTGCAAAAGCTGGCGATAAAAATGAGAATATCAAAAAATATTAATTTAATTGTGTTTATCTCTATTTAAATATATTTTTTTTATTTTATATTTACAGAAGTTGATTCTTAAAAATTATTGAGAGATTTAGTTATTTTGATTAAACTATAAATGAAATAGATTATTTTTAAAATATTATCATAATGTAAAAATTAAACATAATATCCAGAATGAATAGCATAAACTTCCAACTACTAATGATGTTTTTGTGCCAATCTTTTTGACAATTCCTGTGCTGAATAAGCTACAAATTCCAAATACCAAGTACAACACAGCAATCGAATAAAATCCCAAACCTTGAAAGCCTAAATTAATCATTATTTGAGGTGCAAGGATTGCTGCTGAATTATAAGCCACAAAAATCAGGAAAAACCCAAGAGATAGTATGTTAAGTCGAAGAAAGTTTGGTAATCCCATTAATTTAAGTTTGATATAGTTATTGGGTTGTTTATTAAGTATATTTTAATAAACAAATTAAAAGTAAGAATAAAAGGAAAGGATCAGCATTTTAACTTATTTAAACTAATTTTTTATTATCTATGGTCACAAATAAGGTTTTAAAGAATGAAATATTTGCATATGGTGAATTAATAAAATCGAAAAAACATTTAATTACAACTTTATCACTCTTGTTTATTCAATAAAAATTAATTAATCATCAAATATTACATTTATTTAATTTTAATGATTAATTTTCTTGGCAGGTCTATTGCCAGTACCAATATATTTGGTCCCTAAGTCATAGCTCATATCGTCCATTACATTTGCAGCAAGTTCATTATGATCCATATCCGTTTAGTAAAACCCTAAGAATTAATTATCTGGTCCCATGAGATAAAACACTTAGGAATGATCATTTAGAATACTTTCAGTTGCTTAGTATTTCTTTGAACCTCCAAATATTCTTTGTAGCCATCCCTCTTTCTCTTGTTTTTATTAAAAAAATTCATTAACTTTCTAGGCTTCTTCCTAACTCAAACCCACTGGCACTTTGAATTTGCTCAACATATCTAACAAGTAATCTGACTTTGAATTCTCTGCTCTTAGAATGATCAAATTTTTATCATACATTTCAGAGTATTATCGCAGTTTCTCTGGTGAGTCGTAGTCTGGATTAACTGTCACAAATATTTACTTCAATTTGAAGAACTCTCTGCCTTCGCTACTTTATGAGATCTTTTTCACTGCTTTATTCATTTTCATTATAGCTAGAGGGCAGACATCGGGACATAGTGAAAATCCAAAATACAACAGATAGTAATTTCCTCTCAATTTTTAACTTGTCATGTCTTTTCCATTAAGGTCCTTAAGTCTCCAATACCCTCCGATCTTAATTTTCTTTTCATTTTCTGACAATTTAGTTGTATCATCGTAATCTATTAGACCTTCTCTTTGAAGTTTTCTCTACTTCATTTAGTTCTACATATATTAGTGCACTTTATAGCAACAACCGAAAAATACTACTGAAAAACAGATTACTCTTAGATACATGTAATTGTCTTAAAATGATACTTCCTCCTGAGGATCCATTTCAGGAGCTTAAAATAAAATAATACTTCTAATATTAATTTAAACTGGATTGCTTCTTATACTGCTTTTCTTTATTTATCTTCATAATCTTGTTTCTTAGATTAATTACTTGGTTAATTTAGCAAAGTACCTCCTTGAATTTTGAAGCAAGAAAATAGTTTATTTTTAAGAGGCTTATATTCTAGAAGTAATGTGGAACTAGCGCTTTATAATTTTTTAAAAAGAAGCCATTAATTTTAATTTTTATAATTTATAATTATCAACTTGTCAAAAACATCACCAATTAACTCAAGTATAATCTAATCAAATATCATAATAGTATTACTATTGTTAAAAATTCATTTCTGCCGTCCATTGATTCTTTCAATGAACCTGGACCTGTAGCTCATCAGTACTGACACTCATAAAATATGAGTTAACTGAGAATGTCTCTGGCTTTCTTCAAGTCCCCTCTCAACACTCTAATCAAGCCATAGCATCTATCAAATGACCCATACCCTTCATCGAATAAGAGTGAAGCCATTCCAAGCAATTGCTCATCATTCAAGTTGTATAAAGTGAAATCATCAATAGATGACTTTCTTAAAGAAACTCTGGAGTATTAGAGTTGGGAGTCACAATTTTCATCTTTACTATCCTGAGATGAGTTCTAGTCTCTCTTTACTTTAATGAAAGCAATTAATGGCTAACCAAGATATTGTCTATCTTGTGTTCTCAGTCTAAACATAACAATCTGATAGGTCTCCTTGATATCCTTAGGTATAAACAGATTGATTTGAATTTCTTCAGTTTCATTTGGCTTCAAGGTTGCTTGTAAATCTTTCACATTGATAAGTACAACTGGCTGAGAATAAACTGGAACAAGCTAGATTATTCCCTTTGGCCATTCAATTTATGCTTGATTTTAGATAACCCATTTCAAAGTACACTGTTGGTCAGCTTCTGCTTCAAGATAAATCTCAGATTGACCTTATATCATGGCATATAGCTACTTATCCTTGGGAATGTTCTTTTTATTGAAAAAGTTTCTGAAGCTTTAGAGTCCAGATAAAAATTTCTAAGATTAGCTCAGCGGATTAACAGGCTTGTTGGAGATGCTCACAGAAATAACTATAAAATAATATGAAATGTCTATTAGCTAGGAGTTTTCAATTTTCTCTTCTTCAGCTTGATTTTCAACTTGCTCAATCTCCTATTACTTTATTTCTTCCAGTTTGATAGCTTCTAACTTTGGTTCACTTTCAAATAATTGAATCAATGACTTCTCGACTTCTAGTCTGATTCTATGTTTCAAAGTTTACAGAATCCTAATGTCCTCCAAATCCTCATCCTCGGATGAATCATAATCACTGTCAGAGCTTTAAGAGTGCTTTCTAACTACAACATCAGAATTTGATGAAGAATTTTATGATAGTCTATCATTCATGCCATAGTCTTGGTTGACATCCTCAGATTTCTAGCTTTAAATTTCATCTAACATGTTATCTGATATTCCAGATTATAGATTGGATTAGGAATTATTGTTATTATTCTGATCATGTGATTCCTTCTCCCTCTGTAGTGAACTGTGACTGGGATGACAACTTTTGAATGTAGAGGCTTTGATATCGTCATCAACTTACTTTTTACCTTATAAACTTTCACTTCTTACTCTGGGCTAATCATTATTGATCTTCATGTTTGAATCATGGCTGCTATAGAAAAGGCTCTACTTCATATTCTCAGACGGATTAATGGCTTAGTTGTTGTAGTCATTAAGTCCAATTTTTTTTTCTTCCTCATTTCTGTTGAAGTGTTAGTCCTATGCAAGAGAGAAAACTGACTTATACAAGTCTTCCTACAACTTAGCAATAACTTGAAATCTCAAGGTGCTGGTAGATTTCTGGCCCTCGTTAATTGGGATACTTGTCTCTTGTACAACACAGTGCATCATGTAAATCTCCTCAAGCTGATCACTGTCAGAAATGACAATTCTCTGCTGATCTTAAGTTACCCAAATAATTGCAAATTCATTCAGCTCCAACTCCTCAGAGTTAACGAGAAGGCACTCATTTAGTTCTTTAAAGTGAGTTTTAACTTGATTTGAAAGGCACAATAGATCTTTAGAGGGGTTGAAGACTCTCTTGACTTTGTTGTTAAATTCAACTTTCAACCATTCAACCTTTTTGAATTCCTAGGGATTACTCATTTCTAGTACTTGCAATAAATCACTTATATAAAAATATGTTAGTAAATTTAATAATAATGATAATCTAAATTTAAAATCCTCGCTTCTTCTCTTCTTTCATCTTAATGAGACTATTTATAGTGATTAAACTTTTATTCTCATTGAATAATTATAATTTGAATTTAAAATATGAAGAATAACTAACAGAAACAATCAATTAATAAACAGCAGAAGCCTGGTTCTAATTAGTAAACTTCGTCTTAAAATTAGAAGCAATCTGCATTTTCTTCTTATTCTAAAGTCAAGCCTGTCGTTGTGAAGCATGTTTTGAAAGATTAAATTGCACCAATTGCTGATCCAAGAGTAAATTTATATGATTTTTATGATTTTATTTCGTAGTTTCTTAACATTGCAGGCAAAGAAAGTGTGAGACTCTCAGAAGTTTCAATGAGTCCAAGGTTTTATGGACAAGGCTAACCCCCTTATTTTGGTAAACCAGAAGAGATCAGTAGAGATTTGATTAATACACTTGAAAAAGGTATGACTCACTTAAAATCAAATTACAGAAAGGAGAACTAAGATCCTTAGCAGTTATCACAATTTTTATGGCAATAGAGACATGCCGATTAAACTAAATTTAATAACTAAATTCCATAATAGCAATAATACACTGGTGGGTATCCCTCAGCGACAGCATTCAATCAATAATACGAAAGTTACGGAGTAGATGGAATAATGAAGAATGGTTTCTAATCTAAATCAAATATCGAAAGTGCTATGACTATGGATGATTTGGATAAGCTTCGTTCTCAAAATGAAGATAGAATCAGGTTGATAGAGGAGAAGTATTTTAAGAAGAAGGAAGAATCTCGGTAAGTGAGAGAAATTTTCTAAGAAAAGGCTGAACTAAGAGAACCAAAGGAGAAACATGTCGATTCAAGCTTGAGTTACCCAACTTATGGTCGTGGAGGAGTTGATCCAGATCCAAACATTAACACTTACATGATTAACAAACACCTTTGTCATGATGGTGGATCACCATCAAAGAAGATAAGAATTGACACTGATGATAATGGCTCTCCTAATAGAGAAGAAAAAGCCAAGAGACCCAAGATTATTTCTCCTAGGAGATAAAAATTTGAAACTTAATTTGAGAAGTTTATGGTTCATAAGTACGTTGATGAAAAGGTTAAGCCTGTTGAGCAACCTGAAAAGAAGAAGGATGATGTTAAGTTTGATACAATTACCAAACTAGAAGGTTCATTAAATGCTAAAGTTGTGCAGAAATAACTGGAGGAATAGATGAAAACAAAATTGAAATAAGAGATTCGAAGATCTAAGAACAAATCACTATGTTAGATTGAAAATAATGTGGAGAAATTATTAAATGAGGAAGCTCTTGTTGTTCTAGAAAAATATTATATTAATACTTTCAAAATGTTTTATAATAATATTATTAATTAAGTTTTATTATTTCTTGGCTAGGAAGTGTTAGATAAATTTAGACAAATCTTTAACTAAGTGATGGAAGAACAAGAACCAAATCCAGAAAACCCTCTCCCACAAGACCACGTAGACTTCAACTATTTGATTGGCACCATTGCGGAAGATGAATATTTCTAGAATTTCATGGGAGAAGTTGCAAGAAAAACCATAGATGGTGAGACTGAATCATTTGAAGATTTGCTAAATAGAGTGCTTACTGAGTATAAAGAAGAGTCAATTAGTTGGATATAATTCCTTGGATTTTTCAGTAAGAGAGGCAAGTTGCAGGGATATAATCAAATACAACTTAGTCCAACAAGGGGCAAGGGATTAACTGCAAATGGAGCAAATGATGAACAAGGAGGCAACCAACTGCAGGAGAATATTTAACAGAAATTTATAAAACAAGTCAGAGAAAAACTGAATTTATCTATTTAAGCTTAATAATTTACCAATATGTATTATCTTTAATATATTCTAAACTGAACTACAAGCAAGCTATGGTTCCTAAAGAGGGTAAAGGAAAGTATAATGTAACACTTCCTCAACCTTATGAATTTGAATAACGTGGAAAATCACGTGAAAAGACTATCCGTGAGCAAAAATTGGATTAAATGCTAAAAGATAAAGAAAATAATGACCTTTAATACAAATCCTATGTCTTTAGAGCAAACGATATTCCTAGAACTACAAAAGAACCCCTCTTTGAGAAACTAATAAAGAATAAGGAGGAACGTAGACTTGAGGTGAAAAGATTATCAATGGCTTTGACAAAGCAAAACGAGAAACCTTTTTCATTTTATACGAGAGACTAGAGCAAAAATAGAGATGGCGTGAGCGGAGGAGATATTCCAGAAACTATGAAACATCCTCCCTTCAGAGCAAATAAGATTCTAAATTATAATGAATCATATAATTTTCAATATTCCTTGGAAAGTATTGGTTCCTTTATATAAGAGAATGACTGACAAGATTGAATATGAGAGAGAAATAAGAATAAGAAAGAATGCCGAACTTAGCTTATCTATTTTTAATATCTTATCTCATTTGAGAATTATCTGTACTTAATTATTTTGGAAAAAATATAAATTAGTGTCTTTTGAATATCATTTTTCTACATATTTACGATAGTACAATCAATATTTATTAAACTTTTTATATTTATAATATAAAACATTTTTATTGAATAAAGAGAAGAAAGTAACTATAAGAGTGGAGAAAAAATACCAGAAAATCATAAAACCAAAGATAGCTTCATAATATTCAAGAGTCAGCAGACCTTTTTGCGATATCTGTGTAAACATTTCTGAGAGTGAAGCAGTATCTTAGAATATGTTATATTCGAACTTCTGTCCATTCAGCTATGCCTTATTTTACTCTTCACTTATTCTCTTATAGATAGAAGCATAATCTAATCTTTATGAGGATTGGTCAGAAGTAATGAAGGAAACTAATCTGTGTACATAGATAAGAAGTAAAAGCATGGGGTGAATTAAGTTGCATGTTTGCTGAAACACTAAGTACCAAGTATTCAGGAAATTCTCTTGAATTCTTAGTTTAATGTATCTGAATATCTTTTCATTCTTGTCAATCATCAATTTCTGAACAAGGAAGTAAGATTCATTGAAGAGAAATTGCAATTCTTCTCTGTAAGTTAATATCCTCATGCAAATGGCAGTGACCACCACTCCTACTCTCAAAACTCTCCACGTACTCTCTTCTAAATATTCGGGTACAATAAATGCTTCTAAAAGTGGTTTCACATAGAATAAAGTCACAATGAGTGGGGAGAGTAGATTCACGAACATTGAGTAAAGTAATACTTTATATCTTCTGAGTTCATCTCCTTTCTTCGTTGCCATCACTATTTGTCTGTTCTTTGTTAGCATGAAGAAATAGTATGAGAAACGAATGCTTAGGCGAACAGTACAGAATGAAATCAAAGCTGCGAATGCAGCTAATAGTGAATATGAAAATTCATGAGGTAAATCTAATCTGCCACCTAATAATTCGAGGGTTTGGTTAACACGCTCTAATGACTTATCATGTGCTTTTTCTATGTTTGAGTCAAAAAATGAATACATTTAGAATAAATAAAATTTTTAAATGCCTGTGATCCATTGAATTTAAGTAATCCTAAGACAACAAAGAATGTCTTAATTGCAACTAAGAACTCCATCTTGGTTTCATCTGTGAAGTTGAAGTATCCTAAATTGAAAGTGTTCTTCATTAAGTTGACTTGAGTCATTAACAGTAAAAACATCATCATGTAGAAAGTAAGATTTCCATCCATCTGCTAAGGAACAATAAACTTTAGTGTTTATGTGATAATAAAAAGTACCAAAACCACAATGAACAACATAAAGAAGAAATCGTATTCAATAAAGAATTCCTGATTGTGCTTCAAGAAGGTTTCATCAATTTCTATAGTCCTTAGAGGGAACTTGGCTTTACTTGCTAGTTTCTTCTTATCATACTTATTAACTTCTCCTTTTTTGTTTTATCTACCTGGCTGATTTGATTTCTCCAATACTTCGAAGTCTTAATCAACTGGAGGCACGTAAGTGATCAAGCCACGGACTAATTTCAAGGAAAAAATGTTTCCTTTACGTAGTTTCATATATAAAGTCAGCACTGAAACGAAGAGAACCAACTCAAATGACAAGATGTTCCAAGCCATTTTATCAATAAAATATTGAAGGTTAAATATTTAATACAAATGATATTTCAAATTGACTAATGAAGTAAAATAACATGCTCATTTACACAAAATGGATATTGTAGTTATCTAAATTTCTAGAAAGAATACAAAAATATAATAAAATATAAATACTAACAATGGTCAGGACATATTAACAGGCTAGTTTGTTTTATAAATTCTGGCATTTATTGAAGATGTTATGGGAGATATTTATGCTATTTATTGCAACTATCTTCAAAAAGGATCCACGTGATGTGAGCAAAGAGGACGCGGCTCCATTCCGGTCAGATTAAAATAGAGGAGGTGGTCCTGGTGGGGGACCAAATGGTGGAGGTAACTTCAGAAATTCAGACTACAGAGGTGGTAGCGGTGGAGGAGGAAACGGCGGAAGCGGAGGTGGAAGAAACTTCAATAAAAATATGTTGATTAGATTTTATTTAAGACCTGGTGGTAATATTAGAGGACTGGGGAGTCAAAGAAATAGAGATAGATTCCCTATGGGCGGTGGATGAGGCCCAAGACCACGCTGAATGATTTGTTGAATAATTCTGGTGAAACAGTCACCAAAGATTATTTAATGATGAATTAGCAATATAATCCTCAAAAGTAGTTATGCTGATTTAAAAAGAAAGTTTTGTCGTAATTTCAAGTTACTAAAACGACTTAGAATTTTGATAAAATATTCAATAGTGAAGAAGTAGAAAGTAAACACTTTGCAAAAGTGCTTTCTCTTCTGAAAATCAGTAGATTACTTTATGATAGAAATAATATAAATTTGTGAAGTATTTTAGAGTCTTAAGATTTCTAACGGAGACAAAAAGAATAAATTACAATAAAATGTTTAGTCATTATGATTAATTTCTTAAATACTTTATTTTTGAACTAACATTTTTAATTAATCATAAACATAACTACTTAATAAAGTTATTCTTGAAATTTTAACTCTCATTGACTGTCACCTTTCCGCCAGCAATCTAATTGTTATAATTAGTCACTTATAAATTTTAACTTTGAGATTTCTAAAGTTGACTGTTATTTCCTATATTCATATTTAATGATAAGTCAACTTTTAAATAGTGAACCTAAGGCCCATAATTATTTTTATTAATTTTATTAGCTGTCTTGATTCCTTTTTAATTGATTTTCTATTTTGATTGAGATTTTGTGCTTTATATTAGTGATGTTTACGAAGTAGAATTCTTTTTACTGCTAAAATTGGGATTTTTTAATTAGCTATTGTTTGCAAAAGTAGCTTAGGATCTTAGTGTAAACATTCCACTTTATGTGTTTAACCTCTACAACGAAAGAGTGCTTAGGCTTTTCTGTAAGGATTAATAGCTACTCTTATCAATTGAAGTGTTTCTTCTTCTTGATTTACTAGCACTCTTTTCTTTCTACTAATGAACTAATTTTACTTTAGATTGCTGTTGCTTTTGCTCTATTGAAGGCTTAAACATTAGCTTAGATTGTTCCTATGTTTACGGTTTATAACTTTACTTAGTTACCCTTGGATGAATTAAGCCTTTTAATTACCCTGTTGACCTATCGGAAGCCAACTTTGTTGTATTTTACAAGCGTGAATTATGAAAAGTACTCTACTGTGTTTTTTAATTGTAAAACTTAGGCTGTTAATTGATGCTGCTTGATGCTGATATAGAATTGAATTGTTCAGCAAGAGATCTATTGAATTTATTTATTATGGTTGATGTTGCTTAGCTTTGAAGGAGTTCGTTATTAAAAATCACTTAATTCATCAGTTTACTCTTCTTTGAGCTGCTTGCTTCTTTAGTTGCTGAAAGTTACTAATTAACTAAAATCAAAGAATAATGCCGTAATGGGTTTGTATTTTAATACATTTATTGAAATTAACTCCAACAACCTTAGATCCTACCTTTGGAGAATAAGGAGCTGAATAAATATTTCCATTATTAACTTGCTTGATATTTTTACGTTTAGAGAAATCAAGCAGCAATCCCTCGGCTAATCCATTAACTTTAGTATTTTAATTCTTGGGAGTGGTAGATGGTGATTTCTTAAGCATTGATAAACTTTCTATAGATTGATAGTAATCATGATTAATTTTCAAATTCTATTACTTCATACTGAACAAATAAAACACATTTTTAATAAATGATAAGTAAATTTAAATAAAATTCTAATTTCACAAAATAATAATGTCCACTACACGTCTAATGATAATTATTAAATGAAAAGGATTAAAAATTATTACAACTGGTTTATTTATTTTTTTACGATGTTAATGATATAAACCCCAGTTATTTAGGTTTTATATAAAAATATATTTTGAATAAATTAGATGCTGATATTTCTTAGTTTTAGTATGGAGATTTGAATAACAGCTTTTTCGTTGACTTGTTTTTGATTATATTTGATATAATTTTGTTATTTAATGGTTAACTCTGCATATTGTAACTTTGCTTGCTTAGCCCTAATCCCAGTCTTGTTTTCTTATTTGAGATAGACCTTGCATTACTGTGTAAGTTAATCTTTGATTCTGAGAGCGGGGGCTCATCTTGTTGTTATTCAGTAAATTTGCCTTTCGAGAATTATGACTCCATCTATGATTCTAATTGATTGTAAGTTAGCTTAGACTCCAAAATTTTAGATGCCGATTAGATTTATGTTTTAACCTTATATATACTTCTACTGAAGCCCTTAGGGCTATATTCATCTTCAAAGCTTTTAATCGATTACTCAGGTAGTCTCGGAAATTTATATTCTTTTAGAGTTGCGTTAGAAAATCTTGTTTTGATGATTGTCTTGAACTAATTGATTTCTTTAATCATTCTTTTGCTGTGTACTTCGTTGAATTTTCTGCCCTCAGACAAGAATCGCCGTTTGCTATCATTACTAGTAAAAGCCACTAAGTCTCTCATTACACTTACATTTCTTTTGGATTGAGTAGGTTTCTATATTTTTCTAGTTTGAAACATATTCAGTTTTTTGTAAAAAATAAGTTAAACATTGTATAATAAATATTGATGCTCATTGATTTAGTGAGATTGAAGTCAACTACATTTAATGAATTATATAGAAGACAATAATTTTAATAGAATTAAAAATGATCTTGAAATAATACTTTTTTATTTTATAGTAATTAAGAAGAGATTCAGGAATATAGTTCACTTGTGATTTCATAATTGATAAGGGCATTTCTAGTGAACTATTTGAGAAGCTAACTTTCTCAATAGCTGTATGCTGTTTATTATTCTATTCCAAATGATTCTGTTCTCTAACCCAATCTTTATTCCCCTAACAAATATCGTTACTGCTATTTAAATCCACGTATAAATTATTATTGCTGCTGGTTTTTCTATCTGGGTGATTCCCATCTCTGATATTGAAATGGATCTGTTAATTATTGATTGTTTCACTTATTTAATTTTATTTCTGCTAAATGCCTTAACTATGATAATTTGATGAGGAGTTATCATCTTCAAATTTCTGCAGTAGTTGAGTCTATTAATAAAAAGGCTTAGATGCTATCAAGGTTTAATAGTGTTTGGGGCTCACTTAACTGTTAAAGCTATTTATTCTTGGACTATAATGCTTCACAGACTCTTTGGGTTTTTAGTTATTGTCGAAATTGCTTATATTTTCATGTTATTTTATTGATTAATATGTCTGTTTCTTATTAATGCTATTTGTGCTTTAACTATTAACCACATTGTTTCTCTCAGAGTTCAGGGACTTCACTTTTTGTAATATAGGTGAAAATTGCATTGACACTTATTCCCTCTCAGTCAATCAATTATTATTAAATAAAAATTGAGAAATATATTATTTTAGTGAGTTGATGTTTGTTATTTATTTTACCCCAAACTTTGGACTTGAAAGGAATTCTGAAATCTTAGGTCTGTATTTATTTTCATTAAAATTTTATATCTTTTATAGTTACTAAATTACGCTATTAATTTAATTTTATTTACATATAAAATATAATCTTTATTTGCCTTAAAAGAATAAGTAAAATGAAAGTTTTTATTAAAAAAGCTAAATTAAAATTAATTTTGGATATAGGAAGTTCTAAAAAATGGGAGCTTGTATATAAAAAGAAATTAGTTTGGACCAACAGAAACTAGATTTACTTATATAAAATAGAATAAATCATACATTCCTTAACAAATCACATCCAGAATCCTCGATTAATAATAAATAACATCTATAAGTCAAAAGAAGTACATTAAGTGAGACCAAGCTAAAGTAAATGAAAATACACAAAGATATAGTAAAAAGTATAATTGATAACGATTTAGAGAAGTTACAAAATTTCCTTGATAAAACTTACGTTGAAAAACATTTGTAAACTGAGATATATTTTGAACCCATTAAAGAAAATTTAGACTCAAAGTTATTAAAGAACCGAACTTAAGATGCAGAGCATAATTTGTATTAATATATAATTTAATTTTAATTTAGGTGATCTTACCAGACAAATTTACACTAAGATTGGTTCATGGATGTTCCAAAAACAAAATGACACAGAGACATAAACAAATTAAAAAGCATCTAAAATCTATTCAGTAATTAATCCACAAGACTTATAGAAAATGAATCCGTTAACAATCGCTGTTGCTTTGGGACGATTAGATTGCTTAAAAATGATGTGTGAAAAAAGGTTTGGAGTAAATTACAATATATGCTTGCAAGATTAGTTTACAAAGAAAATATCAAAAAGTAATTGAAATTGTTTAGATTTGAAAGAGAATCGGCATGTTCAAGCTTTAAAATTTACTTGTTATAATAGGGATTATGAAATGCTAAAATATCTGTTGAATGAGCTTTATGATATATGGTCATGGTAGGATTTTAAATCTATGATCAAGCTTTTGTTTAAAGATAATTGGAGCAACAGGAAAGTAATAAAGTTAATCTTAAAATGCTAGTACTTTAAAACTTAATGCAACTCATTCGATTATGAACGACTGATAGATTTCATTGATTTCTGTATAATATCTGTATTGAATAAATTCTAAGACTACTTTGAAATCTCATCTACTGTAATTTTAATTTTTTATATTAAAATTGATTGCTTGCTCAATTCATAATATGGGATGCATGTTATACCATTCTTATTGATAAAATTTCCATTTTTATTTCGCTACCAAATCCAATTAAAATACATAACCATAAATTTCAACCCATAATTCATTTAAAGAAACAGATTGATGTATGAGAATCTAGTAAATAGTTTTGAAAGCTACATTGAAGATAGAAATTCTTATAAATTTACACATCAATTACTTAGAGAGCTTCTGTAGTAACTAAAAATCAAACTTATGGAAAGCTCACCAATATTAGAAACTCATGCTGAAATTTTTCATTTAATCAAACATAAAAGATATGATGATCTGAATTAATATATCAAAATTAATAATATTAAAGATATTTGCCAGATTAAAGATACGAAGTTAGATTTCTTTAGGAATTTTGAGTAAAAAACTGAGATAATTAAAGCGATGAATTTAAGTAAGGAAAGCGATTTAAAAAATGTTAATCCCTTACAGTTTGCTCTCTATCTAAATAGACCTTAGGTCATAGATTTCATAATGAGTTCAATGAAAATTAACAAGCAATTAGCAATATCTCATCCATTGACTAATCAAAAGGTTGAATAAATCTTAACTTTGAGCTTTTAGTTTAAGAAAATGAGAATATTCTTTGATTTTTGGGATGATTAGCCTTACCTTTTTAGTGGTAACGACTTACTAGAAGTTATAAAATTCATTATATCAAACGATAGTTAATCTAGATTAAAGTTTCTTAATGCAGTTTTAAAATCCAAAAATACTATTGCCATATTTTTGAATATGATCTTTAAATAACAGACGATATTTTTAAAAGAAGTATTTACATATCTTAAACAAGATTAAGAAGGAAGATGCAATATTGCTGGAGTTATATTTTTAAAACATATTTATTTTCGCTTTAGAATCATATAATTTTGGGAGCATCCTTTAATAAATGCATGAAAATTTATTAAATTTTTTAACAAATCAATAATGTTCTTAAGCTAAACAATTAATCTAAACTATTTTTGAATTTTATTTTCATAATTTAATCATATTTTTAATTAAAAATTTTTAATTTTCAAATTATATTATACCCATAATAATGAATAGCTTGATTTGAATTTGCAAGTTATAAAGAACAAAAAGCTTTTAGAAGATAATTCGTTTTTTAATTTGGCTCCTGAAAAATAAAATAATTCAAATTCCTTAGGTGACTTAAGTAGTCATTTATATTGTTTTTAATTGCATTTCATGAGAAGGTCTCACTCACAAGTCAAGAATGCAAAATACATTAGAAAACAAGACTCTTTTTATCAATTATACAACTAATCACCTAAGAAAACTCAACTATAAAGACAGAAAAGCAAGATATTGATAAAAGATTTACTATAAAACCAGCAGTCTTTCTCTTAACTTTCAATGTTCAATATCAGCTAGAATTAATAAATAAATCACAATGATTAAGAGGAAAGAGGAATGTATTCTTTTATAACAACTTAGGAACTTTAATTGAATAATGATAATTAGAAATAAAAGATAGGAAGGACTAATTCAATTTTTAGTGGAAACGGGAATTCAAGAATTACTCATTAGCAAATAGAGCATTCCTTCGCAACATAGCCTTACACTCTGATAACACTGTTAATGTCCATTGAGTATTCAGCAAGCCTATTTTTGAAATGCTATTATGAATTAACTGAATAAGATATAGATGAATTAATGATTCAACTTCCTTTAAAAGCCTATAAAATATACACAACTTCTAAGTTATTGCACAAATCTAATTATTTAGAGGGTCTTGGAAGTAAACAGAGAAAGTTTTATGGTAAAGTTTAAGATTAAATTAGAAACTTAGGAACCAAAATAATTGATCATCCTATGTTTGAAGAGATTGATAAGCAGTTTAAAATGTAGAAAAAGAAAAATAGTGAAAGCTTATTGATTTAAGTTTGATATATACCTTTTTATAGAAATCATTTTTCTAGAAATTTTCAATACTTAATTTCGTATATTGATTTAAATTAGAGCATTTTTATTATATACTATAAAGACATCAGCCAGAATTTTAAATATCCTGTATAATTTTAAAAACGTTTTCCTTTTAAGAAAATATTTGGCATTGATATAGTTGCTATTTGGGATTTTCCCATTAAAATTTGCTCTAATTGTATAAGTAGTATTATATGATATTCAATGAGAATTTGTATTATATAATTAATCATGCTCATCATGTATTCATCTTAATGATTGCTAGAGAAAATAAAAATAAGCTCTTCTTTATTTAAAAATTGAATAAAATTATTTCATTCCTAAGTATATTGTAGGATTCTTTGTTTAATCTAGAAATAATTAATGAACTTAAAGGCAATAGAAGAATTCTAAAAAAATATCCAAGTATATGTTTGCTTTTTTATATCCTTTAGAAGAGGCTTTGGATAATAAATTGCCATAAATTAAAAGCTAATATAATTATAATATCTATCAAATTATTTTGTTTATATACTGCGTGTGTTAAAATCATATAAAATAGGAAAATGCATTTATACTAAGATTAAGTTAAATTAAATATATTATTTTATTCTTTAATTGAAACTTTTAAAATTAAAACAATCGATATCACTCTTAGTAATAATTATTCAGACGAATGAAGAATAATTCTACTAACCAGCAAGGAACTAAGACTACAAAAGGGGAGCCATAAAGTTCGAAGAAATAGAAGGTCTACACTAAATTTCAGTACAAAGATAATTTTTTAATAAGCATATTTTATATTTCATTTACGAAAAGATTAGGTGTTCATGGTGGGAGATGTGTGCAGGTTTTACAACGAATAAAGAGACTTAATCGGGAAAATCCTCTAAATAGCCTCAACTGACTAGAACCACAAAGATTTCGGAAAATTGAAAGTGTAATGGTACTACTACAAGTCAGATCTGAACTTTAAAAAGCTAGGAATAAGTGAAAAAGATCAGGCGTAGATTTGTGATTAAGAACTATTTCCAACTACTCACACAGATTTGGTATACGTTTAGAGTTTGAATGGAAAGTGCAATATCGTGACACTGGATGAATTTGAGCAACTAAAAGCAGCAAACAATGATACATTCTTTACAAGAGCTGATTTTGACATTCATAGGAAAATACTCAAGCCAAGCTTTGATAAATGGCCCAAAATATGCTCTTGTTAGAGACCTACCAATCCACAACAATTCTATATCTGCTGTGATTACTGTGAGAATTGGTATCATCCAGAGTGCTAAAACTCAACAGCTGTTGGAGATAACTTTAAGTGCGATTAGTGTACTATGGGAGATTGATCAAACAGTTATAGGGGCAAAAAGGATAAAATAATTAATTTCTATAACAGATTATATAATAATCCAATTGGTGTAATCTAATATATTGTCAAAATTGGTTAAAAAATCTAGTGAATAATTAATTATATGATAATAAAGTAAGAGATAATCATATTTAAGATTGAAATTAAATATTTACATTTACACTCCAATCAAAGATGTAAATATAACTAAAAAAGTAATTAAAAATACGATTCAATTCTTACTTATCTCTAGTGAAGACTGCAGTTGAATCTTTGTTGCTATTGAGTACTCCAGCATCTCTCTTGACAATACCTTTCTTTACTATTAAATTACTCTCTGGGGCTTTCTCGAACTCCACAGACTTGATAAATTCCTTAATTTAATCGTCAGTTGCATTAATGAAGTCAATGTTAGTGTTGCATATTTCATTTAATTATATCATGGATTTGAGTTCAGCCTCACTTATCAAAGCCCTGAATGAAAATAATTCCTGAGCAACCTCGAGTTAACTGATTTAATTCAATTAAGTTATAGTGTTGTTTTAGATTTCATTCTCTCCGAAGATCTTTTTGTTTGCAATGATAATGTCGTCATACATACTCTTTATTGTTTTGATTCTTTCAACTTCCATTTCTCTGCCTTCATCCCATGCTGTGAACAATATAGTCTTAAACTCAGTCAATAAGCTGAGTGCGTGCTATGCCTATCTCATGTATTGCTTCTCTACAAACCATAGGTCTCTATCTTGAGCTGTGATTTTCACACCTTTTCTGAAATTTTGTTCATTTTAGTCGAAATGAGTAGAGTACTGCTCATAAAGTTTATCAGCTAAAACTTGGGATTCCAAATATTCTTTCTGTTTTTTAGTGTAATTTTGGCTGTACTTTTCACATGCTTTTTTCATGTTCTTTGTAAGCTTTACTATCTTTTCTTCAATAAGTAATTTCAAATTCTTTGACATCTCAACAATAAAATGTATATGTTATAATTTTAATAGTGTTAGCTTGTTGCACATCAAGTTCTTTGAGAGATTAGATAAAGAAGTGATATTTTGATCCTTACTCTTCATAAACTTTCTTCAAAGGATCTAAGTGCTTAGTGACATTTCTTACTAATACTTGCGAATGCTCAGTTTATATCTTAATGTACAATTGGAAGTATAATTTATAAGCAAATTATAATTTTATCACAATTTATTGTAACTGAAGAGTAATAAATCAATATAAATAAGTTTAAATTTACTTGATAAAAGTTTCATTTTCATAAGCGGAATTGGTCATCCTAAGTAGTATGCTCTCATTCATTCCCAATATAATGTGTCCTAGTAAATTAGATTTACTCCTATAAGAATAAATATATATTAAATCTGATGATCATACTTTCTCTCATCCTCCCATTGTTTGAGTTTGATGTGTGCTTCTTTCCTCTCTCCCCAAAAGTTTTTAGCATTCACATCAAATTCACTTATCTCTGCAGGAGAGCGATTATCGTTTTTATGTGATTATGTTGGAGTTTATTACATTTGATTTGAGTCAACTTATTATTCAATATTCTCTTGTTGATCTTAATAAGTGTTTGTTTCTATTTGTTCAGTTTCTTCTTCCTATATTTGATTCTTATCTTCTTCCTCTTCTTGTTCTTAATATTACTGAGTGTTAGTATGATCTTTTTAATGGCCATTAATTGTGGGATTAGGAATTTATTGACTATCAGTGTAGTCGTCACTTTAATCGTTCATATTTAAATTTCTGATTTATTATCAATCAATACTATTTTAAACTATATCATTTTGATAGACCTATTAAGTGACAAACTATTTGATAAATTGAATTTAATTTGATGTATTCATATCAGTTAAATGAAATATTAGCTTTGCCTCCAAAAAGGACTGCAATTCCCTGAGATCTTCTGACCACTTCATTTGCCAAGAGTGATTTATTGAATTGCTCTTCTTAAATATAATTTAAAATCTTGCATATTAAGTGTCTTGCTGAGCATAGCATTTTAGTCACCAATATTAATTTTAGAGTGTTCTAATGCTTAGTTCAAAGGCTCTCTATCTTGATCTGTAGTTTCGTCATAGTTATTATTCTTCATCAACCTAATGCTCTTTTTGGGATTGTAATCAGAAATCTGAGCTAAAGTAGCAATGGCTTCTTTCATGGCAGGATTGCTTCTGGCTTCGTAATCCTCTTCTTTAATGTCTGCATCTATCAGCATTTGGACAATCATTTCTTGTGGGACATTTTTATTATGTTTGGTCATTGATGCTTAGAGTCTTCTGAAGTCTCTTGCTTGAGAATATCTCTTAAGCAATATTGCTATCAGCAAGGAAAGTCCACCTAGCACAGATGAGAATAATAAAACTTTCATGGGCATTCTACTCACATTGTTTCCTTCGCTGTCTAATTCTTTTGACCAGTCAGCCACTAATCCATAGAAATAAGGAGCTGGCAAGTATCCAAATAGATTGTAGAAGAATATAGCAAATGAAGAAGCGGTGGGTCTTTCAACAGCGTTGACTGTATTAAGCAAGATTCCTGTAAGATTTGGCTCAATACCACCTCCAAAAAACAATTAGAACCAAATCAAAGCCATAACCACATAAACATTATCTATGAATGGAGCGGGGACTGATGTGATGATTAGCAGAATATATACAAAGAAGCAGAAATAAATTGCTTTTTAACTTGTGTACCCTCCAAGAACCTTAGTTGTAATATATCCTCCGGTCAATGCACCAAGAGCAGGTCCAGTAATAGCAACTCCAGAAAACAAAAAGTAAATTATGTTTTTATCTCCTTTTAACACAGTAATACTATAAGAAGTAGTCCAATATTAAAGTCCAGTTACTATGAAACATATGTTTGTCATTGCAATAACTGAAAAAATATAGGCTGGATTTTTAATCAAATTGAAGACAATTTATAAAACTGGCAGTGGTTTTATTTAAAGTTCTGGCTTTGCATTTGTTTGATCTGTTGATTATAATATTCTTTAATTAAATAATTAGAACTAATGTTAATTTAATTATACTCTAAAGCTTTAGCTTTCTTGGTATTTTAGAATGAATTTTCAAGAACACTTTATGAGATAGCATCCTTAGTGTATCTGCTTCTACTTAAGCTTTACTCGATGGCACTATTTTGAGGTTCATGCATGTGTACATTTTGATGATTGGCTGTTTGATAGTATTAACTAGGAATTGATATAAATAGTATTCCAATTGGAGCAATCATCAATACAGTCTGAATCATGAATGCCCATTTCCAAGAAATAAACATCATCATTACAGCTGTTACACCATACCCTACTACTATACCCAGAGGCACAGTTAGAAACATGACAGTAAGCCACATAGTTCTCCATTTTGGAGGAGCACATTAATCAATCCACACAGGAAAGTATATCACGAAAATAACCTAAACATAAATTGTAAGTTCTCCTTAAAATGTATAATTGATGAGTAAAGTAAACTTACCTGAAAGATTCCCACACATATTCTTGTTCCAATTAGAAGCCAGTAAAGTTAAGCAAAACAAAATGGTAAGAGAAGTACTGCATTCATGACAGTCGCTATTATTATCATAAGCTTTGGAGGAACGATTCTAAATAGCATGGGACATAGTATTGACCCAATAATATTTCCAATGTAAAGTGCTGATTCCAAAAGTCCCAAATCAGACTCATTGATTCCTAAATCCTCTTAAATCTCAGTTGCTGAGACAGCAAAAATTCCCAAGTCTAAGTGGTCAACTAAGTAACTGAGCACAATGAAAATGTACAGTGTGGTCGTTACTTTCGGATTAATTTATGTCACATCGTTGCTTATAACTATTTTTGACATTTCAGGGACAGACTAAAAATGTTATATAAATTATTATTTGATATTTAAAACTAAATATCTGACTTCATATAGCTGTTTTTATTAATATATTTATATATATCCAAATTTAGAATTATACTCCCTAATTCTATGTTACATTGCTAATAAAATTAAACTAATTTGATTTCATAATACCTGAGATTTAATCATTTTTTCTATTTCTTTTCATTAACGTGTTTCTTAATGAGATTTATCCAGTCCTCCAAGTCGTCTACAGTTAATGTCTTAAACTGTATCTTCTTCTAAGATGAGAACAGACCCTTCTTGTGCTCAGTTATTTCTACCTTCATGTCCTTCTTTATCTCGTAGTGCACGCAGTTGTTCAGGTTTATGAATAGTTTTGGGTCCGAGAAGTCTTGTGCCTTAACCACACTCCAATCAGTAATAAATTATAGGCATAACATGATAATGTATGGTGGATAATAATTAATTGTTAATAATAAATAAGTATAATTAAATATTGCAGATATATTTAAAGATGATGCTCAAGCACATAATACAGAAGAGAAGAGCTGCCAATGTGGGCACTTAACTTCTTAAGATCACTCAGGCATAAAACTCAATCTCAAAGATCAACTCACTCAATCATTTAAATTTAATATTACAATTACTCAAAATCAAAAAAAATCAATCCATTCATTAATTTATTTTGAATAGATTATGATACAAAAATTTATAATTAAAAACGATTTATATTCATCTAAGCAATATAATAAATTTAATTGTTTTAAATATATGAGAATGTTTTCCAGATATAAATATTCTATTTACTTTTATTAGTATGATAATAAAACTTAATTTTACTTAATTATATTTACTGAGAAATATAAAAAATGATTAGTTAAATTATTATAAATATTAGAATGTGAGATTCTTCTCAACTGAACCCACTGAGGAAGTTACTTAGCAATCAGAATAACCCAAATAAACACAATAAGATGCTTCACAACAAAAGCAATAAAAGAAGGGAGGGTTATTAATATATGTATTAAATAAATATGTTATTCTCAAGCAAGAAACAAGAGTATTAGAATGTCTAAACCCAGTAGTAAAATGACCCAACAGGCCAAATTCAACCAAAGACTCAAGAAAAAAGACAGTTATTTGGAGGAAACAAAGGAGATTCAAGACCTTATTAAAAGTCTTAATTCGGAGGAGTTTCATTAGGTTAAAAAGTAGTATAAGACATTAATGAGAACGAAAAGATCATTGAAGAAACTGAAGAGTTCACTCCATATGAGTAGAAACTTGAAGCAGAAGCCATTAAATCAGTTAAGGATTTACTTGCTAAATACAAGTCAATTAAGGGGGAGTGGAACGAAGAAACCATTAATTAGTTTGTTGATGATTTAGTTCAACGCAAATCAGATGCCATTCTCTCTGATTCTATCTCATTAATTATAATTTAATTACATACAGCCAGTTGAAAGAGACTGGGTTGAAGGAGTTTAGTCATTTGAATCCCGATTTCCAAAATGACTTTAACACTGCATTCAACAATTTGAATTTTGCCCATGAAAACATCGACAAGTCTGTGCAATGGAAGAAAGAAAAGTTCAATCAAGAACAATTCAGATATGTCCAGAAGTATTTTATCAATCATAAGAACAAGAACACCTCTCCAGACTCCAATTTATTAATAATTAATAAGATTAATAAATTCAAAATTAAATATTTAATTGAATGTAATATCAATTGAGTATTCGAATATTTATTATAGGCTGTGAGAGACATTCATCAATAAATGCACAAATACATTGAATTGATGGGTTCCTTTGATTACTTTAATCACATTGAAAGTTTTATTTATACTCATCTCTCATTATTTTTGAGAAAAGTGTAATGAGCAAACACAATTTGTTCTCTAATGTCGAATTACAACAACTACTTCTTGATATTTTTGTTAACACAACCGATGTATCAACACAAGGAAGAATAAAGGCAGTAGTCCTTGAGAGATTCCTGGTTCTCCTCTAACAGTAAAAATATTATAGTATTTTCATCATTTCGTTTTATAGATTGGACAATCCTTCATTCTACTAGGCATTTCCAGAAATCAAAAAAGATATGCTTAATGACTTGCAGTCAGCTTTTGGGTCTGTAGAAAATTCTGAGAGTATTATTGAGAAACTGATTGGTAACCCTGAGGAAATGATTCAATTTAACTTGCTCACTCTCGCAAAAAACCACAATTTCTTCGCATCTATTGATGTCTACATGAAGAGATTAAACTACATAATTATTAATTATGATTCTCACAATTATTGCTTTAAGTCTCACCAGAGATGGCAACAAGACTAGAGCAAGCTCTCTCCAAAGAAATAGTATTAGTGACTAAATAATCTAATGAGCAACAAGAGAGTGCGGTATTGCAATCATAGACCAACATGAAATTGCATGATGATGCTGCTATCAACTTTAAAGCTATCGCATAGCCTGGTTTCTAGTTCTTGCCAAAGGTATTGAAAGTAGAAGCACTTAAGGAATACAATAACTACATGCAAACCATGTACAAAAATAAGGAAACTATGTTTGTTCTTGATCAGGCTACAGAAAATAGCAATGCAGTTGTTCAAAACACTCTCATGACCAGAATAATAAATACATTATTTTATAATTGAATTGATGAGTTCTATAATATTATTGCCGAGCTTGATAAAAACTCCAAAGGTGAACGTCTATTTTTAAATTATTATATTGCATCTATCCGAGTTACAAATTAGCAATGCTCCTTTGGTTGAAATGGCCAGGAATACACTTGAGATTCTTGCTGCTGAATCTTCTGAGATTGTTAGATCTAGATATAACGTTGAAGGAGTCAACTTAACTATAAATACCAAAATTATTAAATGCCAATGATATATGTAATAACATGGAGGAGTTATTCAATCCAACTAAAACTGGACATATTGACATGCTTTAAACAAGAAGCTATTTAATTAGCAAGGGGATGACTGCAGCTTTCGCAGACTAACTTGCAAAGAGGTACATAGACAAACTTGAGTCTTAATTAGTAAACAGCACTCACATCTGCTCAATCATGGACTTATTTGATACTAGCAGAAATCAATCACAGTCACTCAATGCTCTTAACAATCATCAAATATTTTATCATAAATATATTTAGTGGCATTATATTAAATTTACATATAAATGCCAAGTACTCAGATATTGTCATTAACTATCAAAGTTGGAATGAATACAAAGACAGATTAAGCCAATAAAACATCAATAATCAGTTAAAACGCAGATCATAAATTACAGGCAAAGAACACAACATTTAACATTTTTATAACTAAATATCAATCTTATCTATAATATATCGATGTAATTGGTATTCCATCTATGAACAGATCAATGCCAATTAGACCAATTGGTGTATCTATGAGAGGATTCTCAACTACTGGTAGGTTATCTAAAGAAGAACAAAAGGAAGCTATTTTCCAATATTACCCCATAATATAATTTACAAGGAAAATAAAGAATAATGAATTTTAAAATATAATTGTAAATTATTTGTTACTTGATACACTTAATTAAAGTCATTTTAATTATTGCTTATTGTAAATATGGCCAATAACATATTTGCAAAATATTATAGTAAAATTTATAAATTAAAAAACTATATTATCTAATATTTTCAAAAATAATTTGATTTCATAATAAGAACATGAATAGCAAGTAGAAAAACCAAAGAGCAAATTCACAGAGTTTATTCATACCGTAGAAGAGTTAGATAAGAAACAAGATTCCAGTGCTCAAGTTGATTATGATCTTTCCGAGTTAGATCTTAATTTGAAATATATTATATTAAATTTAGATATTACCTTTGATAAAGTATCTTCAAGTGGAATCTAGACTTCAGCTTCATAGACACAAGGATAAACTACTGCTTAAGAAGCTACTCCTCAAACACCTGCTGAGCAATAATCCCAAATGACTGAACAGCAAACAAAATTACAGATAGAAAGAGATATTTTAGTTAGCAAGAGCAAGAAGAATTTCAATATTAATTTCTTCAAGAACTTTGCATTCTAATTATATATTTGATATATATTCTCTGGATAGGATCAAGCAACCATCACCTAGAAATCGTTAGAGGAATTCATTCTAAATATGGAAAATCCAGAAGAAATTCAGCATTTGATAGTGAGTATGTTATCTCAAGCTTATGACTTAAATTCCCTTATTCCAAATGTAGATTTACTTTTCTACAAAATCTTTTGCTCTCCACTATCTACCAAAGAAATGAGGCAAGGAAAAGACACAGGAGACAATATTTTAATTGGTAATATCTTTGCACAAAAGGAAGTGCCATTAACTTACTTTGGCTATAAGTCTCTCTTAGAAACTCTAATTCTCAACCCCAAGAAAAAGCATTTTAAAAAAGTTGTAACTCATCTACTAAAATATGAGAAGCCACAAAACGTAGATACAGAAATCATTGATATGATTGTGAGATTAGGTATTGATCAGAGATATCCAATCTTCTTAGGCTAAACTGTCAAATATTTCATTCAAAATCATTACAACATCTCAATTGAAACTTTCCAAAAGTTTATCTTATTCTTAGAGAGATGCAAAGGCTTCGAAGAGGATGCAAAGAGATTTGTGTTTTTGACTACTGAAACTGAGAATCTTGATTTCTCTTATAAACTTATCCAGCCAATCTTTTTGAGAAACATGCAATCAAAATCAGGCAATGAAATCTTAAAATTATTTGAGCAGTTTAGAAAGAACATCAAGTTGAACAAGAAGTATAAGGATCTTCCACCTGCTGAGAAAGCTTAGATGCTTAACTAGAAAAAGAGAGATTTCTATGATGGACTCCTTAACGATCTTTTGGGAAAGAAAGCTTATGGTCTTGCTTAAATCGTCTATGGCGAGAAAACTAGAGAGAAATTTGATTTGACAGTTTAGGATAACATAACTGGGTTAAAAATCTTCGCTAATCAAAAGAAGATTGATGAGTATGTTGATCTTTTTAACAAAACTATCAATGACAAGGAATCTTAGAGCATTACAGCTGATGTATGTTATTCTATAGCTCAAGACCTTAATCAATTCGATACTGAGAAAGAGAAGCCACAAAGATTAGATATGGCAACAAAAGTTAAGAACAAAGTATTTGAGAATCGTATTTTCATGACACCTTAACTCTTTGATTCGCTTGTTTATCTATTCACCGAGACACAATAATGGTCTTAAGTAATTGATATTCTTAAAGGATCTTCTCAAGAAAACTGTTAACCAGAGCTTAAGACAATTAATTACTTAAAGAAGAATCTGCTTTACGTTTTTGAAGCAGGACAAAGAAACTAACTTAAGGTAGCCATCGAGAATATTGAGAACACATTTTTCTCCAAAACTTAAATTGTCCAAGATCAGGTTAAGTAGAAAAAGAAGAAGGACGGAAACATTTTAGAAGGAGATAGAAAATGGAAGGATCAAGTTGAATTCACAAAGACAGCCAAAGAAAAGGCAAGAGCTAGAAGAGGCAGAGGAGATGAATCTCAAGCTAATGTAGAGGATGATGATGAGAACATGGCTTGATGTAAATTTATGGCTTCGTTAAACCCAAAACATTAAATTATAAGGAATATTCCAGATTAATAATTATTAAAACCTATTTATTATGCTAGTTAAATAAAGTCATCATTATACTTATTTTTGATTTATTATGCTTCAAAACATAATTAGAACTTTTATTTCACTAGTTTCAAAATATGTTTAAAAAATTAAAGGAAATTATTTATTGTATAAATTTTCTTAAATAACATTTATTAATTAAATCACAAATCTAAAGTAATTTAGTATATCATTCTCATTTACTGAAAACATAAATGTCTAATGATTAATTGATATTTAAATTTATTTACAGTTTCTCTATTAAACTCTTACAAGATAATATCAATATTCTTTAATTAATATTTTTGTTAATCTATTTAATTGTTAATTAAATTTTCATTAACCCTTCAGTAATTATCGATTGAGTAGATAGGGATTTATAAAATTTCATCACTTTTAATTTTATTATTATATAAAATTTAATTTTTTTATGTTTAAAAATTCAGTAAAAAAGCTTTTATATTAATTCATTTAATTAAAATATAGTTAAATAACATTTAATTATAATTAGTGTAAAATTAGAAAGTTTAAAATGAATATTTTTCTAATTTATTTTATAGTAAATTATATGTAAATTAATCTGATGCACATTCAATAATTCAAATGAAATACAATTTTTAAATTAATTAACCCCAAAAATTAAATCAAACTCATATATTTCTTTTCTTAAAGAAAAATATAAACTTTAAACAACAGTCATCTAAAACCCAAAAAACTAACAAATTTTCTGTGGACTAATAATAATATTTAAGAAGTATTATTTATTTTTGGAAGACATTCAAAAAAATGTTAAAAATCCATTGATATGCTTAAATAAAATTGAGTATTCAAAAGCTACTTGAGTGTTTTCATATTTATTCATATAATATTTTTGGTATGATTTTCAATTATTTTAGAAATATTTTGATTTTAATAGATCTTATGTTAATAATATGAGGATTTGATAAAAAATTAGTAATAATAAACCTATTAAAATTTTGTATAGATCATAAAGATTCATTAATCTTATAAATTTAATAAAAATTTAAAATATTCCAATTCTTATAATGAAGAATAAATTAAAGTAAAAATTTATTGCTTCAACTATTAATACACATAACTTACTTAACTTTAATAGCTTAATTCATATTTAAACTTTAAAATATATTGTATTATAGTAAAAAATAAGTATACTCATACTAAAGAAATATTGGGAATAAAAATTATTAAAATTTAAATTAGATAATTATTGGCCATAATTAATCATGGTTTAGTTAATACTTTTGCTCAAATAATTGTCTCTATAAAAAATAACAATTAATGTCATAAAATTCGCTTTTATCATTATTTTTATATTTAATTTCAGCCAATCTTATTATATTAAATTTAATTCCCACATTCATTGTTAATTGGAACGTGATTAAATTAAGATCAAATAATTACATATAAAACTTTATTTTAAGTATTAATTTATTTCTTTTTCAATTAGAAATATATAAAATTTATTTTTAGGGCACATGAACGAAAAATAGTTGTAGTCAGATTAACAAAAACTTGAATTACATGAAAATTCACAAAAGATATATACCTTAATAGAATAACACTAAATAAATTTACATTTACATTTACAGCTAACAGAAATATAAGCTGAAAATAAACTCCAAAACCCCATGATGCAAAATTTGGTATTTATTTGAGTAGGATTTAGTAATGAAAGTAAGTAAGTTCATACATTAAGTTATAAAGTAAGTGGCCAAATATTAATATTTTCTTTTATCAAAATAAACTTCATTGAAATATTGTCATACAAAAAAATGTGTCCAAGAATCTGAACAACCTTTACTATGTCATTATGGGAATTGTATCTCCCTATTATTTAGTTAAACTCTTATTCAGAAATTATTTTCTATACATTAATACTTTATTGTGCCATAGTCTGGTTTACCGATTGCTATAATCCATTCTGGTTATCTTGGTTATTAGGTTACTCCATATTTTTCTTTATATCAGCTTTTTCGATGCTCGTTAACCAACTATTCATTTGCTTCATATTATTTTTTATGATATCATAGTTGTTGTTCACTTGCTTTAAATGCTCTGTACAAATTGCATTTACTTGCTCTATTATACTTTTACTATTTAATTACATTTCTTTTTGTTTCTCTTCGTTCATTTTTTAAGATTGCCCCATCTAATTATCAAGCTTCTTTACTTGTTAGCTTAAATATTAACTTTAAATTTGATTTTTATTCATTAGTTATTTCAAACTGTTGTATTGCTCTGTGAATCTTTTTACATGGGTGGCCAAGGATTCTTGGGATGCTACCCCTATAGTAGGTGATAAAGTTTTTATGTCTTATACCAAAACTGAAAAAGCATTTTGTATTTCATCTTTTCCATCAGTTATTAGTTGTTAAATAACTTCAAAATCAATGAGGTCGACTTTATTTTACAAATCCTTTATTTAGTCACTGTTTTCTAAATTCTTTTCATTTAACTTTTCATTCAATTTGCTGTCTAATATTTCTGGGAGTTGAGTAAACAATTATTGTTTGAGTTCTGCCATTGTCTCTTTAGTAAGTACACTGAATTGTTTAATAATTTCTCGCTCTATTTAATTTAATTATGGGAAAATACAAACTGACTTAGTTTCAAAAACTTCTGAGCTTGTAAGCACCTATTATGAATCTAATGATTGGAGGGCGGATTTAATATTTTTATCGCTTTGAACTTTATATGAAGAATTTACTGAATTGGAGTCTTTAGATTTATTTTTTGTTTTTTCAATGCTTTGTAACTTACTTTTTTATCTTAAAATTTTTAGACTTATTTCTTAGTACTTTATTTTATGGGAGTATTTTTTCAACTTTCATTTTTTCTGGAATTAAGAGTTGTGATGAGACAGTTCCTATGAATTTGTAATACTTCCTATTTAAATTTTTTTAGAGTTATATTTTTATATCTTAATAAGTTTTCTTCCCAAGTATGTTTTATTATTTCAGTTAGGACATAATCTTATTTTTTGTTCTTCCAATTTAAGCTCTTCCTATTGTTCTTCGTTGAAGAACTCTGCAGTATAGTTAGATGCTTCTTGATCAGAGATAATTTATTAATTCTTTTGGTCTTTTTAGACCTTTAGTTTAATTTATTTTTTACTCATGCTTTTATTTTAAATAGGTTGATTTTTCTCTGGCTTAAATAATATTTGTTGTTAGTAATTTTGGCAACAACTATTTTAAGTAGTTGAATCTTGAGGAAGCTCTCATTGATTCTCTAGAATTTATCTAATTTTAGTTCATTAACCCCTATTCTTATTTTTACTTTAAATTACCTTTTAAAACTTTTTCATTAGCATGTTAAAATTTAGATTAATTAAAAACTATAAGAAACTCAGTAAACTATAACAAAGTATAACAAAATCTAACAAACACTGTAAAATATAACAAAATCTAACAAATTAATAAAAACTATAATTGACAACAATAAAAGTTTGAATTTAAGCTTTCTTATCAAAATCTAATGAAAAGACTTAATTAGATAACCTGAGTATGGTACCTCATATACTAATTGATTTCAGGATTGTAAAGATAGGGACAAAAAAAACATACTGTATTTATAATTAATTTTTTTAAAAAAATTCATTTGTGTTCAAGAATTTGTGTCTTTTGCATTTTTATAGTCTTGGGACTCTGATTTATTTCTAATAGTATTAAAGAAATTATAATTGTAAAGAAGTAAAAATATTAACTCTAAAAGAAATTACTAAAACATTTAAGGGGTATCAAAATGAAAATAATCAAGACTATTTTAGTTAATTTATATACAAGTTAATTAAAAATGTTAAGTTTGAGATTAATAAATTTTAGTTAGGTAAGTTTAAATTAAATGAGCTTTAGTTATTCATTTCACTTCATAAAATTATTATCCTATTAGATAAATATATTTTTAAGTGGGTTTCGTTCCTCGTCAATAACCCCTCCCTCATGGAGGTGCATCACGAGCTATTTATAGTTCTAGAGGTCATCAATTTAATTTTTAATTTTACTAATCTCGTCCCTCACCATTTTATTTTCGTCCATAATTTTCTTTTTTGATTTTGATTGTGAGGGTGAGTTAAGCATTGATTCTTGCTACTCTGAAAGTCTAGACTTTCTTTTGGAATTTTGCTTTAATATGAGCAGATCTTCCCTTATTTACTAAAGTAACAATTAATTAATCATGCACTTACCACTAAATGTAATGTAGTTGTTTAAAGCTTCCGCAAATTGTGGTTTCGTAGGGACAATGCAATGCTATTTTATGAACTATCCAATATAATTTTTCTTTACTCTTTAGCCTTTTGTATCATTTAATTTACCCCATCTGAGTCCAAGGAAAATAGAACATCTATTATCCATTTTTTATTGAGATAGAGCCAATCACATTGATCTAGCAAAAATCTCAGCAATAATGATTTATTTTCAGCGTATTATAGAAAATCATCCGCTGTGAGTCCTCTATTTATGGGACAGCATATACTAAAACATCACATCGTTTCAAATACTACATAGAGTTAAAAGCTAAATTTTTACCTCTTTTCACCCCTTAAAATATTTTAAAAAAAGTATATATTTTAGCAGTTGATTTTTGGTAAATAGGCCCTTCCTTCCTGAGTTAAAAAGTCGTATAATTCTTTTTTATTTCCAATCTTAGATTAGACTTAATTAACATGAATTGCCTGGATATTATTTTCCATGTTTATACTTTTTCACAACAAAATACAATGAAGCTGCTTTATAAATAATAAGCTTATTAAATAGAAAATTATATCTATTATAATAAATTATCAACTTTAATTAAATATGTAAGTATTTTCAAAAACAACTGATTCTTCTATAGAGTAATCCATTTGGGTTAAATATTTAAAACTCTTTGCCAAAAAATTGAAATAAAACCTAAAATAGAGACTAACTTAACAGGATTTTAGACATTTTTATAAGCAAAAAGGAGGGAGAATTAATAATAATTTCGAGCAAAAAAGTTAGAGTAATAAAGTTGTCAGTGAGGGTTCAAGTTAAGAGGAAATAATACTAAGCAGGACATCAACTTTAATAGTAAATGGTCAAGAAGCTCCAGATTGCAAGACCTTGATTTGACTTACTCATACAGAAGTTCTTGGCCTCGAACAAGAACTTTTAAATAAAATGAACCAAAATTAATAAATCTCAGTCATTATTGATCCAAAGAGAATGCTTAACTCATTTGCAATTGAAAATTCATTAGATAATGCGTTAACAAATCAATAAGTTTTTGAAACTGAAAAAAGCTCCAAAAACTTTAAGAACTAATGGGTACCTAAAAATCATGCATTACTTCCAATATCAAACATAAATCTTTAAGCTATTTTAGCAAGGGATTTAAATTAAACTAAAGAAGACTTATTTGATAATGAGGTAAGAATTTGAGCTTTTATTCTTATTGTTATATATTAATAGTTTTTATTTAAAAAGCTATCAATTAATCTAAATAAAAAAAAATTAGTAAAGTCAAAAAGATGAACTAATAAAAAAACTTTACTAAAATTAGGGATGTTCGAAGATTTAATTGATAAAGAGATTTAAAATGAGTATGTTTAAGCATAAAATAATAATAAATTCAGAGAGTAAAATTAATGTAAACTCAAATCTTATTGATTTACACAAAAAGATAAACAATAGCATATCAAATAGACTGGTTTATACAAAAAGCTCAAAACGAAAGGTTTTAAATAAAATCAGTTAAATAAGTTCAGGAAACTCTCAATAAACTATAGAAAGTCATTGTTTCTTCTAAAATAGTTCGGAAAATTAAAAAAAATTAATTTAAGATAAAATATATGAATGTATATCAAAATGACTATAAGCGAAAAATCCAATTTGTAAAAAATTGAGACAGCTTGCAGCAATATAACCATTTTATGAAAATTTTGTTGAGTAAGATCAGCAGAAGAGTTAATTAAAATTGTTGAAAAAATAGAAAATATTTTTATCAATTTCAAGTTAATCTACTTAGATGCTAAGGAATTATATTTGCAAAAAAACATAATCACAATGTATTCAACAAAGTGAAAAAATCGTTAAAGATCTTAAATATTTTTACAATCTTTGATAAAAAAATAATTTTTTTTTAAAAATAAGAAGAAAAAATCAGAAAAATTATTATATATTGTTGTAAAATAAGAAATTCTTATATTTCAAGTTAAAATTGATCTAATTTAGAAAAGAATAAGTAAATTAGCTTTAAAAATGGGTAGCCTTTGTTTGTAGATTGAAATTTTACTATGAAAGAAAATTTAAATTATTTGTTGCATTTATCTGCTAGATGCGGCTCAAGTCGCGCTACAACTACTAAGTGTTTCCCTTTAATGTAGATAAGTTTGTGATTTTACAAAACTATTTTGTCTCAAAAATTATCCATCCGAGGACAAGATAGTGTAAATTGGCTTTAAAAATGGGTAGCCTTTGTTTGTAGATTGAAATTTTACTATGAAAAAAAATTTAAATTATTTGTTTCATTTATCTGCTAGATGCGGCTCAAGTCGCGCAACAACTACTAAGTGTTTTCCTTTAATGTAGATAAGTTTGTGATTTTACAAAACTATTTTTGTCTCAAAAATTATCCATCCGAGGACAAGATAGTGTAAATTGGCTTTAAAAATGGGTAGCCTTTGTGTGTAGATTGAAATTTTACTATGAAAAAAAATTTAAATTATTTGTTTCATTTATCTGCTAGATGCGGCTCAAGTCGCGCTACAACTACTAAGTGTTTCCCTTTAATGTAGATAAGTTTGTGATTTTACAAAACTATTTTTGTCTCAAAAATTATCCATCCGAGGACAAGATAGTGTAAATTGGCTTTAAAAATGGGTAGCCTTTGTGTGTAGATTGAAATTTTACTATGAAAAAAAATTTAAATTATTTGTTTCATTTATCTGCTAGATGCGGCTCAAGTCGCGCTACAACTACTAAGTGTTTTCCTTTAATGTAGATAAGTTTTTTATTTTACAAAACTTTTTTTGTCTCAAAAATTATCCATCCGAGGACAAGATAGTGTAAATTGGCTTTAAAAATGGGTAGCCTTTGTTTGTAGATTGGAATTTTACTATGAAAAAAATTTAAATTATTTGTTGTTGATTTCTAAAAGTGTTGAACCAACTATCCAGTAAGCTAAAATTTGTTAAGTTTTGAATGACTAGAAATTTGGACAATTTGGGAACTAAATGAAATAAGCTATTAGGTATTAAAGGGCAAAGGGTAATCTTCGTTTTTCGTTTTTAAAATATATACCAAGCACGGTGAATTCAAAAGTTATAGAAGCTTTTGTCTTTCTCTCAGATTTGTCTTTTATTTCTAAAAGTGTTAAACAAATCAACCACCCTAGTGAGAGTGCAGTTAAAAAGTTATGACCTCGCTAATATTTCATATAATTTATTCTATCAAAAACTCACAATCGGTTGATCCCAAAATGTCTCGACTGGATTTCGGTATTTATTGCAATGGTCAGATCATAAGAGATGCCGAAACGAATGTACAAATGCAGAGCAGACCGTGTTCTCTCTTTCTACCTAATAATTTCGATACATTTTGGAGTGCACTTAAAAAGTTATGACCTCGCTAAGAGTTCATATAATTTATTCTATCAAAAACTCACAATCGGTTGATCCCAAAATGTCTCGACTGGATTTTGGTATTTATTGCAAAGGTCAGATCCTAAGAGATGCCGAAACGTATGTACAAATGCAGAGCAGACCGTGTTCTCTCTTTCTACCTAATAATTTCGATACATTTTGGAGTGCACTTAAAAAGTTATGACCTCGCTAAGATTTCATATAATTTATTCTATCAAAAACTCACAATCGGTTGATCCCAAAATGTCTCGACGGGATTTTGGTATTTATTGCAAAGGTCAGATCCTAAGAGATGCCGAAACGTATGTACAAATGCAGAGCAGACCGTGTTCTCTCTTTCTACCTAATAATTTCGATACATTTTGGAGTGCACTTAAAAAGTTATGACCTCGCTAAGATTTCATATAATTTATTCTCTCAAAAACTCACAATCGGTTGATCCCAAAATGTCTCGACTGGATTTTGGTATTTATTGCAAAGGTCAGATCCTAAGAGATGCCGAAACGTATGTACAAATGCAGAGCAGACCGTGTTCTCTCTTTCTACCTAATAATTTCGATACATTTTGGAGTGCACTTAAAAAGTTATGACCTCGCTAATATTTCATATAATTTATTCTATCAAAAACTCACAATCGGTTGATCCCAAAATGTCTCGACTGGATTTCGGTATTTATTGCAATGGTCAGATCATAAGAGATGCCGAAACGAATGTACAAATGCAGAGCAGACCGTGTTCGCTCTTTCTACCTAATAATTTCGATACATTTTTGGAGTGCCACTTAAAAAGTTATGACCTCGCTAATATTTCATATAATTTATTCTATCAAAAACTCACAATCGGTTGATCCCAAAATGTCTCGACTGGATTTCGGTATTTATTGCAATGGTCAGATCATAAGAGATGCCGAAACGAATGTACAAATGCAGAGCAGACCGTGTTCTCTCTTTCTACCTAATAATTTCGATACATTTTGGAGTGCACTTAAAAAGTTATGACCTCGCTAAGAGTTCATATAATTTATTCTATCAAAAACTCACAATCGGTTGATCCCAAAATGTCTCGACTGGATTTTGGTATTTATTGCAAAGGTCAGATCCTAAGAGATGCCGAAACGTATGTACAAATGCAGAGCAGACCGTGTTCTCTCTTTCTACCTAATAATTTCGATACATTTTGGAGTGCACTTAAAAAGTTATGACCTCGCTAAGAGTTCATATAATTTATTCTATCAAAAACTCACAATCGGTTGATCCCAAAATGTCTCGACTGGATTTTGGTATTTATTGCAAAGGTCAGATCCTAAGAGATGCCGAAACGTATGCACAAATGCAGAGCAGACCGTGTTCTCTCTTTCTACCTAATAATTTCGATACATTTTGGAGTGCACTTAAAAAGTTATGACCTGGCTAAGATTTCATATAATTTATTCTATCAAAAACTCACAATCGGTTGATCCCAAAATGTCTCGACTGGATTTCGGTATTTATTGCAAAGGTCAGATCCTAAGAGATGCCGAAACGTATGTACAAATGCAGAGCAGACCGTGTTCTCTCTTTCTACCTAATAATTTCGATACATTTTGGAGTGCACTTAAAAAGTTATGACCTGGCTAAGATTTCATATAATTTATTCTATCAAAAACTCACAATCGGTTGATCCCAAAATGTCTCGACTGGATTTCGGTATTTATTGCAAAGGTCAGATCCTAAGAGATGCCGAAACGTACGTACAAATGCAGAGCAGACCGTGTTCTCTCTTTCTACCTAATAATTTCGATACATTTTGGAGTGCACTTAAAAAGTTATGACCTCGCTAAGATTTCATATAATTTATTCTCTCAAAAACTCACAATCGGTTGATCCCCAAAATGTCTCGACTGGATTTCGGTATTTATTGCAAAGGTCAGATCCTAAGAGATGCCGAAACGTATGTACAAATGCAGAGCAGACCGTGTTCTCTCTTTCTACATAATAATTTCGATACATTTTGGAGTGCACTTAAAAAGTTATGACCTCGCTAAGATTTCATATAATTTATTCTATCAAAAACTCACAATCGGTTGATCCCAAAATGTCTCGACTGGATTTCGGTATTTATTGCAAAGGTCAGATCCTAAGAGATGCCGAAACGTACGTACAAATGCAGAGCAGACCGTGTTCTCTCTTTCTACCTAATAATTTCGATACATTTTGGAGTGCACTTAAAAAGTTATGACCTCGCTAAGATTTCATATAATTTATTCTATCAAAAACTCACAATCTGTTGATCCCAAAATGTCTCGACTGGATTTTGGTATTTATTGCAAAGGTCAGATCCTAAGAGATGCCGAAACGTATGTACAAATGCAGAGCAGACCGTGTTCTCTCTTTCTACCTAATAATTTCGATACATTTTGGAGTGCACTTAAAAAGTTATGACCTCGCTAAGAGTTCATATAATTTATTCTATCAAAAACTCACAATCGGTTGATCCCAAAATGTCTCGACTGGATTTTGGTATTTATTGCAAAGGTCAGATCCTAAGAGATGCCGAAACGTATGTACAAATGCAGAGCAGACCGTGTTCTCTCTTTCTACCTAACAATTTCGATACATTTTGGAGTGCACTTAAAAAGTTATGACCTCGCTAAGATTTCATATAATTTATTCTATCAAAAACTCACAATCGGTTGATCCCAAAATGTCTCGACTGGATTTCGGTATTTATTGCAAAGGTCAGATCCTAAGAGATGCCGAAACGTATGTACAAATGCAGAGCAGACCGTGTTCTCTCTTTCTACATAATAATTTCGATACATTTTGGAGTGCACTTAAAAAGTTATGACCTCGCTAAGATTTCATATAATTTATTCTATCAAAAACTCACAATCGGTTGATCCCAAAATGTCTCGACGGGATTTTGGTATTTATTGCAAAGGTCAGATCCTAAGAGATGCCGAAACGTATGTACAAATGCAGAGCAGACCGTGTTCTCTCTTTCTACCTAATAATTTCGATACATTTTGGAGTGCACTTAAAAAGTTATGACCTCGCTAAGATTTCATATAATTTATTCTATCAAAAACTCACAATCTGTTGATCCCAAAATGTCTCGACTGGATTTTGGTATTTATTGCAAAGGTCAGATCCTAAGAGATGCCGAAACGTATGTACAAATGCAGAGCAGACCGTGTTCTCTCTTTCTACCTAATAATTTCGATACATTTTGGAGTGCACTTAAAAAGTTATGACCTGGCTAAGATTTCATATAATTTATTCTATCAAAAAACTCACAATCGGTTGATCCCAAAATGTCTCGACTGGATTTTGGTATTTATTGCAAAGGTCAGATCCTAAGAGATGCCGAAACGTATGTTCAAATGCAGAGAAGACCGTGTTCTCTCTTTCAACCTTATAATTTCGATACATTTTGGAGTGCACTTAAAAAGTTATGACCTCGCTAAGATTTCATATAATTTATTCTATCAAAACTCACAATCGGTTGATCCCAAAATGTCTCGACTGGATTTTGGTATTTATTGCAAAGGTCAGATCCTAAGAGATGCCGAAACGTATGTACAAATGCAGAGCAGACCGTGTTCTCTCTTTCTACCTAATAATTTCGATACATTTTGGAGTGCACTTAAAAAGTTATGACCTCGCTAAGAGTTCATATAATTTATTCTATCAAAAACTCACAATCGGTTGATCCCAAATGTCTCGACTGGATTTCGGTATTTATTGCAAAGGTCAGATCCTAAGAGATGCCGAAACGTATGTACAAATGCAGAGCAGACCGTGTTCTCTCTTTCTACATAATAATTTCGATACATTTTGGAGTGCACTTAAAAAGTTATGACCTCGCTAAGATTTCATATAATTTATTCTATCAAAAACTCACAATCGGTTGATCCCAAAATGTCTCGACTGGATTTCGGTATTTATTGCAAAGGTCAGATCCTAAGAGATGCCGAAACGTATGTACAAATGCAGAGCAGACCGTGTTCTCTCTTTCTACATAATAATTTCGATACATTTTGGAGTGCACTTAAAAAGTTATGACCTCGCTAAGATTTCATATAATTTATTCTATCAAAAACTCACAATCGGTTGATCCCAAAATGTCTCGACTGGATTTTGGTATTTATTGCAAAGGTCAGATCCTAAGAGATGCCGAAACGTATGTTCAAATGCAGAGAAGACCGTGTTCTCTCTTTCAACCTTATAATTTCGATACATTTTGGAGTGCACTTAAAAAGTTATGACCTCGCTAAGATTTCATATAATTTATTCTATCAAAAACTCACAATCGGTTGATCCCAAAATGTCTCGACTGGATTTCGGTATTTATTGCCAAGGTCAGATCCTAAGAGATGCCGAAACGTATGCACAAATGCAGAGCAGACCGTGTTCTCTCTTTCTACCTAATAATTTCGATAAATTTTGGAGTGCACTTAAAAAGTTATGACCTCGCTAAGATTTCATATAATTTATTCTATCAAAAACTCACAATCTGTTGATCCCAAAATGTCTCGACTGGATTTTGGTATTTATTGCAAAGGTCAGATCCTAAGAGATGCCGAAACGTATGTACAAATGCAGAGCAGACCGTGTTCTCTCTTTCTACCTAATAATTTCGATACATTTTGCAGTGCACTTAAAAAGTTATGACCTCGCTAAGATTTCATATAATTTATTCTATCAAAAACTAACAATCGGTTGATCCCAAAATGTCTCGACTGGATTTCGGTATTTATTGCAAAGGTCAGATCCTAAGAGATGCCGAAACGTATGTACAAATGCAGAGCAGACCGTGTTCTCTCTTTCTACCTAACAATTTCGATACATTTTGGAGTGCACTTAAAAAGTTATGACCTCGCTAAGATTTCATATAATTTATTCTATCAAAAACTCACAATCGGTTGATCCCAAAATGTCTCGACTGGATTTCGGTATTTATTGCAAAGGTCAGATCCTAAGAGATGCCGAAACGTATGTACAAATGCAGAGCAGACCGTGTTCTCTCTTTCTACCTAACAATTTCGATACATTTTGGAGTGCACTTAAAAAGTTATGACCTCGCTAAGATTTCATATAATTTATTCTATCAAAAACTCACAATCGGTTGATCCCAAAATGTCTCGACTGGATTTCGGTATTTATTGCCAAGGTCAGATCCTAAGAGATGCCAACGTATGTACAAATGCAGAGCAGACCGTGTTCTCTCTTTCTACCTAATAATTTCGATACATTTTGGAGTGCACTTAAAAAGTTATGACCTCGCTAATATTTCATATAATTTATTCTATCAAAAACTCACAATCGGTTGATCCCAAAATGTCTCGACTGGATTTCGGTATTTATTGCAATGGTCAGATCATAAGAGATGCCGAAACGAATGTACAAATGCAGAGCAGACCGTGTTCTCTCTTTCTACCTAATAATTTCGATACATTTTGGA
>ARYC01017389.1:0-11665 GCA_000711775.1 Oxytricha trifallax | reverse complement strand
TTCTAAATAGATAATCCTTTAAACTCTACACTCTTTCTATTCATTATGCGATTAAGACTTTAGTGGAATTGAAACTCAATTTGCATATTGATATCTTAGAGAAACTTGATGGAGAACCTTTCATAGAATTTGACAATAAAGTTTGAGTTGATATAAAGTTATCACAAAATGAAAATGACCAGAACACCTTCATTCTAAATAGATAATCCTTTAAACTCTACACTCTTTCTATTCATTGTGCGATTAAGCTTTTAGTGGAATTCAAACTCAATTTTGCGTATTGAGATCTTTGAGAAACTTGAAGGAGAACTTTTCATAGAATTTGACTATAAAGTAAGAGTTGATATAAAATCATCAAAAAATGAAAATGACCAGAACTCCTTCATTCTAAATAGATAATCCTATAAACTCTACACTCTTTTTATTCATTGTGACATTAAGCTTTTAGTGGAATTCAAACTTAATTTGCGTATTGAGATCTTTGAGAAACTTGAAGGAGAACTTTTCATAGAATTTGACTATAAAGTTAGAGTTGATATAAAGTCAGCACAAAATGAAAATGACCAGAACACCTTCATTCTAAATAGATAATCCTTTAAACTCTACACTCTTTCTATTCATTGTGCGATTAAGCTTTTAGTGGAATTCAAACTCAATTTGCGTATTGAGATCTTTGAGAAACTTGAACGAGAACTTTTCATAGAATTTGACTATAAAGTTAGAGTTGATATAAAGTCATCACAAAATGAAAATGACCAGAACACCTTCATTCTAAATAGATAATCCTTTAAACTCTACACTCTTTCTATTCATTGTGCGATTAAGCTTTTAGTGGAATTCAAACTCAATTTGCGTATTGAGATCTTTGAGAACCTTGAAGGGGAACTTTTCATAGAATTTGACTATAAAGTTAGAGTTGATATAAAGTCATCACAAAATGAAAATGACCAGAACACCTTCATTCTAAATAGATAATCCTTTAAACTCTACACTCTTTCTATTCATTGTGCGATTAAGCTTTTAGTGGAATTCAAACTCAATTTTCGTCATGAGATCTTTGAGAAACTTGAAGGAGAACTTTTCATAGAATTTGACTATAAAGTTAGAGTTGATATAAAGTCATCACAAAATGAAAATGACCAGAACACCTTCATTCTAAATAGATAATCCTTTAAACTCTACACTCTTTCTATTCATTGTGCGATTAAGCTTTTAGTGGAATTCAAACTCAATTTGCGTATTGAGATCTTTGAGAAACTTGAAGGAGAACTTTGCATAGAATTTGACTATAAAGTTAGAGTTGATATAAAGTCATCACAAAATGAAAATGACCAGAACACCTTCATTCTAAATAGATAATCCTTTAAACTCTACACTCTTTCTATTCATTGTGCGATTAAGCTTTTAGTGGAATTCAAACTCAATTTGCGTATTGAGATCTTTGAGAAACTAGAAGGAGAACCTTTCATAGAACTTGACTATAAAGTTAGAGTTGATATAAAGTCATCACAAAATGAAAATGACCAGAACACCTTCATTCTAAATAGATAATCCTTTAAACTCTACACTCTTTCTATTCATTGTGCGATTAAGCTTTTAGTGGAATTCAAACTCAATTTGCGTATTGAGATCTTTGAGAAACTTGAAGGAGAACTTTGCATAGAATTTGACTATAAAGTTAGAGTTGATATAAAGTCATCACAAAATGAAAATGACCAGAACACCTTCATTCTAAATAGATAATCCTTTAAACTCTACACTCTTTCTATTCATTGTGCGATTAAGCTTTTAATGGAATTCAAACTCAATTAGCGTATTGAGACCTTTGAGAAACTTGAAGGAGAACTTTTTATTGAATTTGACTATAAAGTTAGAGTTTATATAAAGTCATCACAAAATGAAAATGACCAGAACACCTTCATTCTAAATAGATAATCCTTTAAACTCTACACTCTTTCTATTCATTGTGCGATTAAGCTTTTACTGGAATTCAAACTTAATTTGCGTATTGAGATCTTTGAGAAACTTGGAAGGAGAACTTTTCATAGAATTTGACTATAAAGTTAGAGTTGATATAAAGTCATGACAAAATGAAAATGACCAGAACACCTTCATTCTAAATAGATAATCCTTTAAACTCTACACTCTTTCTATTCATTGTGCGATAAAGCCTTTAGTGGAATTCAAACTCAATTTGCGTATTGAGATCTTTGAGAAACTTGAAGGAGAACTTTTCATAGAATTTGACTATAAAGTTAGAGTTGATATAAAGTCATCACGAAATGAAAATGACCAGAACACCTTCATTCTAAATAGATAATCCTTTAAACTCTACACTCTTTCTATTCATTGTGCGATTAAGCTTTTAGTGGAATTCAAACTCAATTTGCGTATTGAGATCTTTGAGAACCTTGAGAGAACTTTTCATAGAATTTGACTATAAAGTTAGAGTTGATATAAAGTCATGACAAAATGAAAATGACCAGAACACCTTCATTCTAAATAGATAATCCTTTAAACTCTACACTCTTTCTATTCATTGTGCGATAAAGCCTTTAGTGGAATTCAAACTCAATTTGCGTATTGAGATCTTTGAGAAACTTGAAGGAGAACTTTTCATAGAATTTGACTATAAAGTTAGAGTTGATATAAAGTCATCACAAAATGAAAATGACCAGAACACCTTCATTCTAAATAGATAATCCTTTAAACTCTACACTCTTTCTATTCATTGTGCGATTAAGCTTTTAGTGGAATTCAAACTCAATTTGCGTATTGAGATCTTTGAGAAACTTGAAGGAGAACTTTGCATAGAATTTTGACTATAAAGTTAGAGTTGATATAAAGTCATCACAAAATGAAAATGACCAGAACACCTTCATTCTAAATAGATAATCCTTTAATCTCTTCACTCTTTCTATTCATTGTGCGATTAAGCTTTTATTGGAATTCAAACTCAATTTACGTATTGAGATCTTTGAGAAACTTGAAGGAGAACTTTTCATAGAATTTGACTATAAAGTTAGAGTTGATATAAAGTCATCACAAAATGAAAATGACCAGAACACCTTCATTCAAAATAGATAATCCTTTAAACTCTACACTCTTTCTATTCATTGTGCGATTAAGCTTTTAGTCGAATTCAAACTTAATTTGCGTTTTGAGATCTTTGAGAAACTTGAAGGAGAACTTTTCATAGAATTTGACTATAAAGTTAGAGTTGATATAAAGTCATCACAAAATGAAATGACCAGAACACCTTCATTCTAAATAGATAATCCTTTAAACTCTACACTCTTTCTATTCATTGTGCGATTAAGCTTTTAGTGGAATTCAAACTCAATTTGCGTATTGAGATCTTTGAGAACCTTGAAGGGGAACTTTTCATAGAATTTGACTATAAAGTTAGAGTTGATATAAAGTCATCACAAAATGAAAATGACCAGAACACCTTCATTCTAAATAGATAATCCTTTAAACTCTACACTCTTTCTATTCATTGCGCGATAAAGCTTTTAGTAGATTTCAAACTCAATTTGCGTCATGAGATCTTTGAGAAACTTGAAGGAGAACTTTTCATAGAATTTTACTATAAAGTTAGAGATGATATAAAGTCATCACAAAATGAAAATGACCAGAACACCTTCATTCTAAATAGATAATCCTTTAAACTCTACACTCTTTCTATTCATTGTGCGATTAAGCCTTTAGTGGAATTCAAACTCAATTTGCGTATTGAGATCTTTGAGAAACTTGAAGGAGAACTTTTTATAGAATTTGACTATAAAGTTAGAGTTGATATAAAGTCATCACAAAATGAAAATGACCAGAACACCTTCATTCTAAATAGATAATCCTTTAAACTCTACACTCTTTCTATTCATTGCGCGATAAAGCTTTTAGTAGATTTCAAACTCAATTTGCGTCATGAGATCTTTGAGAAACTTGAAGGAGAACTTTTCATAGAATTTTACTATAAAGTTAGAGATGATATAAAGTCATCACAAAATGAAAATGACCAGAACACCTTCATTCTAAATAGATAATCCTTTAAACTCTACACTCTTTCTATTCATTGTGCGCGATTAAGCTTTTAGTGGAAGTCAAACTTAATTTGCGTATTGAGATCTTTGAGAAACTTGAAGGAGAACTTTTCATTGAATTTGACTATAAAGTTAGAGTTGGTATAAAGTCATCACAAAATGAAAATGACCAGAACACCTTCATTCTAAATAGATAATCCTTTAAACTCTACACTCTTTCTATTCATTGTGCGATTAAGCTTTTAGTGGAATTCAAACTCAATTTGCGTATTGAGATCTTTGAGAAACTTGAAGGAGAACTTTGCATAGAATTTGACTATAAAGTTAGAGTTGATATAAAGTCATCACAAAATGAAAATGACCAGAACACCTTCATTCTAAATAGATAATCCTTTAAACTCTACACTCTTTCTATTCATTGTGCGATTAAGCTTTTAGTGGAATTCAAACTCAATTTGCGTATTGAGATCTTTGAGAAACTTGAACGAGAACTTTTCATAGAATTTGACTATAAAGTTAGAGTTGATATAAAGTCATGACAAAATGAAAATGACCAGAACACCTTCATTCTAAATAGATAATCCTTTAAACTCTACACTCTTTCTATTCATTGTGCGATAAAGCCTTTAGTGGAATTCAAACTCAATTTGCGTATTGAGATCTTTGAGAAACTTGAAGGAGAACTTTTCATAGAATTTGACTATAAAGTTAGAGTTGATATAAAGTCATCCCAAAATGAAAATGACCAGAACACCTTCATTCTAAATAGATAATCCTTTAAACTCTACACTCTTTCTATTCATTGTGCGATTAAGCTTTTAGTGGAATTCAAACTCAATTTGCGTATTGAGATCTTTGAGAAACTAGAAGGAGAACCTTTCATAGAACTTGACTATAAAGTTAGAGTTGATATAAAGTCATCACAAAATGAAAATGACCAGAACACCTTCATTCTAAATAGATAATCCTTTAAACTCTACACTCTTTCTATTCATTGTGCGATTAAGCTTTTAGTGGAATTCAAACTCAATTTGCGTATTGAGATCTTTGAGAAACTTGAAGGAGAACTTTTCATAGAATTTGACTATAAAGTTAGAGTTGATATAAAGTCATGACAAAATGAAAATGACCAGAACACCTTCATTCTAAATAGATAATCCTTTAAACTCTACACTCTTTCTATTCATTGTGCGATAAAGCCTTTAGTGGAATTCAAACTCAATTTGCGTATTGAGATCTTTGAGAAACTTGAAGGAGAACTTTTCATAGAATTTGACTATAAAGTTAGAGTTGATATAAAGTCATCACAAAATGAAACTGACCAGAACACCTTCATTCTAAATAGATAATCCTTTAAACTCTACACTCTTTCTATTCATTGTGCGATTAAGCTTTTAGTGGAATTCAAACTCAATTTGCGTATTGAGATCGTTGAGAAACTTGAAGGAGCACTTTTCATAGAATTTGACTATAAAGTTAGAGTTGATATAAAGTCATCACAAAATGAAAATGACCAGAACACCTTCATTCTAAATAGATAATCCTTTAAACTCTACACTCTTTCTATTCATTGTGCGATTAAGCTTTTAGTGGAATTCAAACTCAATTTGCGTATTGAGATCTTTGAGAACCTTGAAGGGGAACTTTTCATAGAATTTGACTATAAAGTTAGAGTTGATATAAAGTCATCACAAAATGAAAATGACCAGAACACCTTCATTCTAAATAGATAATCCTTTAAACTCTACACTCTTTCTATTCATTGTGCGATTAAGCTTTTAGTGGAATTCAAACTCAATTTGCGTATTGAGAGCTTTGAGAAACTTGAAGGAGAACTTTTTTCATAGAATTTGACTATAAAGTTAGAGTTGATATAAAGTCATCACAAAATGAAAATGACCAGAACACCTTCATTCAAAATAGATAATCCTTTAAACTCTACACTCTTTCTATTCATTGTGCGATTAAGCTTTTAGTCGAATTCAAACTTAATTTGCGTTTTGAGATCTTTGAGAAACTTGAAGGAGAACTTTTCATAGAATTTGACTATAAAGTTAGAGTTGATATAAAGTCATCACAAAATGAAAATGACCAGAACACCTTCATTCTAAATAGATAATCCTTTAAACTCTACACTCTTTCTATTCATTGTGCGATTAAGCTTTTAGTGGAATTCAAACTCAATTTGCGTATTGAGATCTTTGAGAAACTTGAAGGAGAACTTTGCATAGAATTTGACTATAAAGTTAGAGTTGATATAAAGTCATCACAAAATGAAAATGACCAGAACACCTTCATTCTAAATAGATAATCCTTTAAACTCTACACTCTTTCTATTCATTGTGCGATTAAGCTTTTAGTGGAATTCAAACTCAATTTGCGTATTGAGATCTTTGAGAAACTTGAAGGAGAACTTTTCATAGAATTTGACTATAAAGTTAGAGTTGATATAAAGTCAGCACAAAATGAAAATGACCAGAACACCTTCATTCTAAATAGATAATCCTTTAAACTCTACACTCTTTCTATTCATTGTGCGATTAAGCTTTTAGTGGAATTCAAACTTAATTTGCGTATTGAGATCTTTGAGAAACTTGAAGGAGAACTTTTCATAGAATTTGACTATAAAGTTAGAGTTGATATAAAGTCATCTCAAAATGAAAATGACCAGATTACCTTCATTCTAAATAGATAATCCTTTAAACTCTACACTCTTTCTATTCATTGTGCGATTAAGCTTTTAGTGGAATTCAAACTCAATTTGCGTATTGAGATCTTTGAGAAACTTGAAGGAGAACTTTTCATAGAATTTGACTATAAAGTTAGAGTTGATATAAAGTCATCCCAAAATGAAAATGACCAGAACACCTTCATTCTAAATAGATAATCCTTTAAACTCTACACTCTTTCTATTCATTGTGCGATTAAGCTTTTAGTGGAATTCAAACTCAATTTGCGTATTGAGATCTTTGAGAAACTTGAACGAGAACTTTTCATAGAATTTGACTATAAAGTTAGAGTTGATATAAAGTCATCACAAAATGAAAATGACCAGAACACCTTCATTCTAAATAGATAATCCTTTAAACTCTACACTCTTTCTATTCATTGTGCGATTAAGCTTTTAGTGGAATTCAAACTCAATTTTCGTCATGAGATCTTTGAGAAACTTGAAGGAGAACTTTTCATAGAATTTGACTATAAAGTTAGAGTTGATATAAAGTCATCACAAAATGAAAATGACCAGAACACCTTCCTTCTAAATAGATAATCCTTTAAACTCTACACTCTTTCTATTCATTGTGCGATTAAGCTTTTAGTGGAATTCAAACTCAATTTGCGTATTGAGATCTTTGAGAACCTTGAAGGGGAACTTTTCATAGAATTTGACTATAAAGTTAGAGTTGATATAAAGTCATCACAAAATGAAAATGACCAGAACACCTTCATTCTAAATAGATAATCCTTTAAACTCTACACTCTTTCTATTCATTGTGCGATTAAGCTTTTAGTGGAATTCAAACTCAATTTGCGTATTGAGATCTTTGAGAACTTGAAGGAGAACTTTTCATAGAATTTGACTATAAAGTTAGAGTTGATATAAAGTCATGACAAAATGAAAATGACCAGAACACCTTCATTCTAAATAGATAATCCTTTAAACTCTACACTCTTTCTATTCATTGTGCGATAAAGCCTTTAGTGGAATTCAAACTCAATTTGCGTATTGAGATCTTTGAGAAACTTGAAGGAGAACTTTTCATAGAATTTGACTATAAAGTTAGAGTTGATATAAAGTCATCCCAAAATGAAAATGACCAGAACACCTTCATTCTAAATAGATAATCCTTTAAACTCTACACTCTTTCTATTCATTGTGCGATTAAGCTTTTAGTGGAATTCAAACTCAATTTGCGTATTGAGATCTTTGAGAAACTTGAAGGAGAACTTTTCATAGAATTTGACTATAAAGTTAGAGTTGATATAAAGTCATGACAAAATGAAAATGACCAGAACACCTTCATTCTAAATAGATAATCCTTTAAACTCTACACTCTTTCTATTCATTGTGCGATAAAGCCTTTAGTGGAATTCAAACTCAATTTGCGTATTGAGATCTTTGAGAAACTTGAAGGAGAACTTTTCATAGAATTTGACTATAAAAGTTAGAGTTGATATAAAGTCATCACAAAATGAAAATGACCAGAACACCTTCATTCTAAATAGATAATCCTTTAAACTCTACACTCTTTCTATTCATTGTGCGATAAAGCTTTTAGTGGAATGCAAACTCAATTTGCGTATTGAGATCTTTGAGAAACTTGAAGGAATACTTTTCATAGAATTTGACTATAAAGTTAGAGTTGATATAAAGTCATCACAAAATGAAAATGACCAGAACACCTTCATTCTTTAATATTCAAGTGTTTTTGGGAAATATAAATTGCAAGTTGAGTTTTGCCGGGGAAAGGTTCGGCCCTGGGCACAATTTTTGAAAAGCCAAAAATGGCCAAATTAACCCCCTATATCTTTTGAAAATGACTATATATCTGTTGTTCCGGTGTCACACTCTTTTTCAGGAGCCCAAATTTAGTGGATTTGCTTAATTCCAGGTCATCTCATGAATTTCCGTGACCCTCTCCCGCTGCCTTGAAAACCCTAAAAATTGATGTTTAACATAGTTGCTCATAAATTCCTATAATAAAGCTTGAAATACCTGTATCTTTGCGCGCTTTTAAGATAAATTAATTCTAATTTTATATTCGTGTTCAGCGAGGTCTAAATGACCAGATTCATTATATTCAAGTGTTTTTGGGAAATATAAATTGCAAGTTGAGTTTTGCCGGGGAAAGGTTCGCCCTGTACAAAATTTTTGAAAAGCCAAAAATGGACAAAATGACCCCCCTATAACTTTTGAAAATGACTATATATCTGGTGTTCCGGTGTCACACTCTTGTCATGGAGCCCAAATTTAGTGGATTTGCTTAATTCCAGGTCATCTCATGAATTTCCGTGACCCTCTCCCGCTGCCTTGAAAACCCTAAAAATTGATGTTTAACATAGTTGCTCATCAATTCCTATAATAAAGCTTGAAATGCCTGTATCTTTGCGCGCTTTTGAGATAAATTAATTCTAATTTTATATTCGTGTTCAGCGAGGTCTAAATGACCAGATTCATTATATTCAAGTGTTTTTGGGAAATATAAATTGCAAGTTGAGTTTTGCCGGGGAAAGGTTCGGCCCTGGGCACAATTTTTGAAAAGCCAAAAATGGCCAAATTAACCCCCTATATCTTTTGAAAATGACTATATATCTGTTGTTCCGGTGTCACACTCTTTTTCAGGAGCCCAAATTTAGTGGATTTGCTTAATTCCAGGTCATCTCATGAATTTCCGTGACCCTCTCCCGCTGCCTTGAAAACCCTAAAAATTGATGTTTAACATAGTTGCTCATAAATTCCTATAATAAAGCTTGAAATACCTGTATCTTTGCGCGCTTTTAAGATAAATTAATTCTAATTTTATATTCGTGTTCAGCGAGGTCTAAATGACCAGATTCATTATATTCAAGTGTTTTTGGGAAATATAAATTGCAAGTTGAGTTTTGCCGGGGAAAGGTTCGGCCCTGGGCACATATTTTGAAAATCTAAAAATGGACAAAATGACCCCCCTATAACTTTTGAAAATGACTATATATCTGGTTTTCCGGTGTCACACTCTTGTTCAGGAGCCCAAATTTAGTGGATTTGCTTAATTCCAGGTCATCTCATGAATTTCCGTGACCCTCTCCCGCTGCCTTGAAAACCCTAAAAATTGATGTTTAACATAGTTGCTCATAAATTCCTATAATAAAGCTTGAAATACCTGTATCTTTGCGCGCTTTTAAGATAAATTAATTCTAATTTTATATTCGTGTTCAGCGAGGTCTAAATGACCAGATTCATTATATTCAAGTGTTTTTGGGAAATATAAATTGCAAGTTGAGTTTTGCCGGGGAAAGATTCGGCCCTGGGCACAATTTTTGAAAATCCAAAAATGGACAAAATGACCCCCCTATAACTTTTGAAAATGACTATATATCTGGTGTTCCGTACACTCTTGATCAGGAGCCCAAATTTAGTGGATTTGCTTAATTCCAGGTTATCTCATGAATTTCCGTGAACCTCTACCGCTGCCTTGAAAAATCTAAAAATCGATGTTTAACACACTCACTCATCAGTTCTTATAATAAAACTTGAATTGGCTGTATCTATGCGCGTTTTTACGATAAATTAATTCTGATTTAATATTCGTGTTCAGCGAGGTCTAAATGACCAGATTCCATTATATTCAAGTGTTTTTGGGAAATATAAATTGCAAGTTGAGTTTTGCCGGGGAAAGGTTCGGCCCTGGGCACAATTTTTGAAAAGCCAAAAATGGCCAAATTAACCCCCTATATCTTTTGAAAATGACTATATATCTGTTGTTCCGGTGTCACACTCTTTTTCAGGAGCCCAAATTTAGTGGATTTGCTTAATTCCAGGTCATCTCATGAATTTCCGTGACCCTCTCCCGCTGCCTTGAAAACCCTAAAAATTGATGTTTAACATAGTTGCTCATAAATTCCTATAATAAAGCTTGAAATACCTGTATCTTTGCGCGCTTTTAAGATAAATTAATTCTAATTTTATATTCGTGTTCAGCGAGGTCTAAATGACCAGATTCATTATATTCAAGTGTTTTTGGGAAATATAAATTGCAAGTTGAGTTTTGCCGGGGAAAGGTTCGGCCCTGGGCACAATTCTTGAAAAAGCCAAAAATGGACAAAATGACCCCCCTATATCTTTTGAAAATGTCTATATATCTAGTGTTCCGATGTCACACTCTTGTTCAGGAGCCCAAATATAGTGGATTCGCTTAATTCCAGGTCATCTCATGATTTTCCGTGACCCTCTCCCGCAGCCTTGAAAACCCTAAAAATTGATGTTTAACATACTTGCTCATCAATTCCTATAATAAAGCTTGAAATACCTGTATCTTTGCGCGCTTTTAAGATAAATTAATTCTAATTTTATATTCGTGTTCAGCGAGGTCTAAATGACCAGATTCATTATATTCAAGTGTTTTTGGGAAATATAAATTGCAAGTTGAGTTTTGCCGGGGAAAGGTTCGGCCCTGGGCACAATTCTTGAAAAGCCAAAAATGGACAAAATGACCCCCCTATAACTTTTGAAAATGACTATATATCTGGTGTTCCGGTGTCACACTCTTGTTCAGGAGCCCAAATTTAGTGGATTTGCTTAATTCCAGGTCATTTCATGAATTTCCGCGACCCTCTCCCGCTGCTTTGAAAACCCTTAAAATTGATGTTTAACATAGTTGCTCATCAATTCCTATAATGAAGCTTGAAATGCCTGTATCTTTGCGCGATTTTAAGATAAATTAATTCTAATTTTATATTCGTGTTCAGCGAGGTCTAAATAACCAGATTCATTTTATTCAAGTGTTTTTGGGAAATATAAATTGCAAGTTGAGTTTTGCCGGGGAAAGATTCGGCCCTGGGCACAATTTTTGAAAATCCAAAAATGGACAAAATGACCCCCCTATAACTTTTGAAAATGACTATATATCTGGTGTTCCGGT
>ARYC01017388.1:0-44497 GCA_000711775.1 Oxytricha trifallax | reverse complement strand
AAATGACCCCCCTATAACTTTTGAAATTGACTATATATCTGGTGTTCTAGTGTCACACTCTTGTTTAGGAGCCCAAATTTAGTGGATTTGCTGAATTCCAGGTCAGCTCATGAATTTCCGTGACCCTCTCCCGCTGCCTTGAAAACCCTAAAAATTGATGTTTAACATAGTTGCTCATCAATTCCTATAATAAAGCTTGAAATGCCTGTATCTTTGCGCGCTTTTAAGATAGATTAATTCTAATTTTATATTCGTGTTCAGCGAGGTCTAAATGACCAGATTCATTATATTCAAGTGTTTTTGGGAAATATAAATTGCAAGTTGAGTTTTGCCGGGGAAAGGTTCGGCCCTGGACACAATTTTTGAAAAGCCAAAAATGGACGTAATGACCCCCCTATAACTTTTGAAAATGACTATATATCTGGTGTTCCGGTGTCACACTCTTGTTAAGGAGCCCAAATTTAGTGGTTTTGCTTAATTCCAGGTCATCTCATGAATTTCCGTGACCCTCTCCCGCTGCCTTGAAAACCCTAAAAATTGATGTTTAACATAGTTGCTCATCAATTCCTATAATAAAGCTTGAAATGCCTGTATCTTTGCGCGCTTTTGAGATAAATTAATTCTAATTTTATATTCGTGTTCAGCGAGGTCTAAATGACCAGATTCATTATATTCAAGTGTTTTTGGGAAATATAAATTGCAAGTTGAGAGTTTTGCCGGGGAAAGGTTCGGCCCTGGGCACAATTCTTGAAAAGCCAAAAATGGACAAAATGACCCCCCTATAACTTTTGAAAATGACTATATATCTGGTGTTCCGGTGTCACACTCTTGTTCAGGAGCCCAAATTTAGTGGATTTGCTTAATTCCAGGTCATCTCATGAATTTCCGTGACCCTCTCCCGCTGCCTTGAAAACCCTAAAAATTGATGATTAACATAGTTACTCATCAATTCCTATAATAAAGCTTGAAATGCCTGTATCTTTGCGCGCTTTTAAGATAAATTAATTCTAATTTTATATTCGTGTTCATCGAGGTCTAAATGACCAGATTCACTATATTCAAGTGTTTTTGGGAAATATAAATTGCAAGTTGAGTTTTGCCGGGGAAAGGTTCGCCCTGTACAAAATTTTTGAAAAGCCAAAAATGGACAAAATGACCCCCCTATAACTTTTGAAAATGACTATATATCTGGTGTTCCGGTGTCACACTCTTGTCATGGAGCCCAAATTTAGTGGATTTGCTTAATTCCAGGTCATCTCATGAATTTCCGTGACCCTCTCCCGCTGCCTTGAAAACCCTAAAAATTGATGTTTAACATAGTTGCTCATAAATTCCTATAATAAAGCTTGAAATACCTGTATCTTTGCGCGCTTTTAAGATAAATTAATTCTAATTTTATATTCGTGTTCAGCGAGGTCTAAATGACCAGATTCATTATATTCAAGTGTTTTTGGGAAATATAAATTGCAAGTTGATTTTGCCGAGGAAAGGTTCGGCCCTGGACACAATTTTTGAAAACCCAAAAATGGACAAAATGACCCCCCTATAACTTTTGAAAATGACTATATATATGGTGTTCCCATGTCACACTCTTGTTCAGGAGCCCAAATTTAGTGGATTTGCTTAATTCCAGGTCATCTCATGAATTTCCGTGACCCTCTCCCGCTGCCTTGAAAACCCTAAAAATTGATGATTAACATAGTTACTCATCAATTCCTATAATAAAGCTTGAAATGCCTGTATCTTTGCGCGCTTTTAAGATAAATTAATTCTAATTTTATATTCGTGTTCATCGAGTCTAAATGACCAGATTCATTATATTCAAGTGTTTTTGGGAAATATAAATTGCAAGTTGAGTTTTGCCGGGGAAAGGTTCGGCCCTGGGCACATATTTTGAAAATCTAAAAATGGACAAAATGACCCCCCTATAACTTTTGAAAATGACTATATATCTGGTTTTCCGGTGTCACACTCTTGTTCAGGAGCCCAAATTTAGTGGATTTGCTTAATTCCAGGTCATCTCATGAATTTCCGTGACCCTCTCCCGCTGCCTTGAAAACCCTAAAAATTGATGTCTAACATACTTGCTCATCAATTCCTATAATAAAGCTTGAAATGTCTGTATCTTTGCGCGTTTTTAAGATAAATTAATTCTAATTTTATATTCGTGTTCAGCGAGGTCTAAATGACCAGATTCATTATATTCAAGTGTTTTTGGGAAATATAAATTGCAAGTTGAGTTTTGCAGGGGAAAAATTCGGCCCTGGGCACAATTTTTGAAAAGCCAAAAATGGACAAAATGACCCCCCTATAACTTTTGAAAATGACTATATATCTGGTGTTCCGGTGTCACACTCTTGTTCAGGAGCCCGAATTTAGTGGATTTGCTTAATTCCAGGTCATCTCATGAATTTCCGTGACCCTCTCCCGCTGCCTTGAAAACCCTAAAAATTGATGTTTAACATAGTTGCTCATAAATTCCTATAATAAAGCTTGAAATACCTGTATCTTTGCGCGCTTTTAAGATAAATTAATTCTAATTTTATATTCGTGTTCAGCGAGGTCTAAATGACCAGATTCATTATATTCAAGTGTTTTGGGAAATATAAATGGCAAGTTGTATTTTCCGGGGAAAGGTTCGGCCCTGGACAAATTTTTGAAAAACCCAAAAATGGACAAAATGACCCCCCTATATCTTTTGAAAATTACTATATATCTGGTCTTCCAGTGTCACACTCTTGCTCAGAAGCCCAAATTTAGTGGATTTGCTTAATTCCAGGTCATCTCATGAATTTCCGTGACCCTCTCCCGCTGCCTTGAAAACCCTAAAAATTGATGTTTAACATAGTTGCTCATAAATTCCTATAATAAAGCTTGAAATACCTGTATCTTTGCGCGCTTTTAAGATAAATTAATTCTAATTTTATATTCGTGTTCAGCGAGGTCTAAATGACCAGATTCATTATATTCAAGTGTTTTTGGGAAATATAAATTGCAAGTTGAGTTTTGCCGGGGAAAGGTTCGGCCCTGGGCACAATTTTTGAAAAGCCAAAAATGGCCAAATTAACCCCCTATATCTTTTGAAAATGACTATATATCTGTTGTTCCGGTGTCACACTCTTTTTCAGGAGCCCAAATTTAGTGGATTTGCTTAATTCCAGGTCATCTCATGAATTTCCGTGACCCTCTCCCGCTGCCTTGAAAACCCTAAAAATTGATGTTTAACATAGTTGCTCATAAATTCCTATAATAAAGCTTGAAATACCTGTATCTTTGCGCGCTTTTAAGATAAATTAATTCTAATTTTATATTCGTGTTCAGCGAGGTCTAAATGACCAGATTCATTATATTCAAGTGTTTTTGGGAAATATAAATTGCAAGTTGAGTTTTGCCGGGGAAAGGTTCGGCCCTGGACAAAATTTTTGAAAAGCCAAAAATGGACAAAATGACGCCCCTATAACTTTTAAAAATGACTATGTATCTAATGTTCCGGTGTCACACTCTTGTTCAGGAGCCCAAATTTAGTGGATTTGCTTAATTCCAGGTCATCTCATGAATTTCCGTGACCCTCTCCCGCTGCCTTGAAAACCCTAAAAATTGATGTTTAACATAGTTGCTCATAAATTCCTATAATAAAGCTTGAAATACCTGTATCTTTGCGCGCTTTTAAGATAAATTAATTCTAATTTTATATTCGTGTTCAGCGAGGTCTAAATGACCAGATTCATTATATTCAAGTGTTTTTGGGAAATATAAATTGCAAGTTGAGTTTTGCCGGGGAAAGGTTCGGCCCTGGACACAATTTTTGAAAAGCCAAAAATGGACGTAATGACCCCCCTATAACTTTTGAAAATGACTATATATCTGGTGTTCCGGTGTCACACTCTTGTTAAGGAGCCCAAATTTAGTGGTTTTGCTTAATTCCAGGTCATCTCATGAATTTCCGTGACCCTCTCCCGCTGCCTTGAAAACCCTAAAAATTGATGTTTAACATAGTTGCTCATAAATTCCTATAATAAAGCTTGAAATACCTGTATCTTTGCGCGCTTTTAAGATAAATTAATTCTAATTTTATATTCGTGTTCAGCGAGGTCTAAATGACCAGATTCTTATATTCAAGTGTTTTTGGGAAATATAAATTGCAAGTTGAGTTTTGCCGGGGAAAGGTTCGGCCCTGGACACAATTTTTGAAAAGCCAAAAATGGACGTAATGACCCCCCTATAACTTTTGAAAATGACTATATATCTGGTGTTCCGGTGTCACACTCTTGTTAAGGAGCCCAAATTTAGTGGTTTTGCTTAATTCCAGGTCATCTCATGAATTTCCGTGACCCTCTCCCGCTGCCTTGAAAACCCTAAAAATTGATGTTTAACATAGTTGCTCATAAATTCCTATAATAAAGCTTGAAATACCTGTATCTTTGCGCGCTTTTAAGATAAATTAATTCTAATTTTATATTCGTGTTCAGCGAGGTCTAAATGACCAGATTCATTATATTCAAGTGTTTTTGGGAAATATAAATTGCAAGTTGAGTTTTGCCGGGGAAAGGTTCGGCCCTGGACACAATTTTTGAAAAGCCAAAAATGGACGTAATGACCCCCCTATAACTTTTGAAAATGACTATATATCTGGTGTTCCGGTGTCACACTCTTGTTAAGGAGCCCAAATTTAGTGGTTTTGCTTAATTCCAGGTCATCTCATGAATTTCCGTGACCCTCTCCCGCTGCCTTGAAAACCCTAAAAATGATGTTTAACATAGTTGCTCATCAATTCCTATAATAAAGCTTGAAATGCCTGTATCTTTGCGCGCTTTTGAGATAAATTAATTCTAATTTTATATTCGTGTTCAGCGAGGTCTAAATGACCAGATTCATTATATTCAGTGTTTTTGGGAAATATAAATTGCAAGTTGAGTTTTGCCGGGGAAAGGTTCGGCCCTGGACACAATTTTTGAAAAGCCAAAAATGGACGTAATGACCCCCCTATAACTTTTGAAAATGACTATATATCTGGTGTTCCGGTGTCACACTCTTGTTAAGGAGCCCAAATTTAGTGGTTTTGCTTAATTCCAGGTCATCTCATGAATTTCCGTGACCCTCTCCCGCTGCCTTGAAAACCCTAAAAATTGATGTTTAACATAGTTGCTCATAAATTCCTATAATAAAGCTTGAAATACCTGTATCTTTGCGCGCTTTTAAGATAAATTAATTCTAATTTTATATTCGTGTTCAGCGAGGTCTAAATGACCAGATTCATTATATTCAAGTGTTTTTGGGAAATATAAATTGCAAGTTGAGTTTTGCCGGGGAAAGGTTCGGCCCTGGACACAATTTTTGAAAAGCCAAAAATGGACGTAATGACCCCCCTATAACTTTTGAAAATGACTATATATCTGGTGTTCCGGTGTCACACTCTTGTTAAGGAGCCCAAATTTAGTGGTTTTGCTTAATTCCAGGTCATCTCATGAATTTCCGTGACCCTCTCCCGCTGCCTTGAAAACCCTAAAAATTGATGTCTAACATACTTGCTCATCAATTCCTATAATAAAGCTTGAAATGTCTGTATCTTTGCGCGCTTTTAAGATAAATCAATTCTAATTTTATATTCGTGTTCAGCGAGGTCTAAATAACCAGATTCATTTTATTCAAGTGTTTTTGGGAAATATAAATTGCAAGTTGAGTTTTGCCGGGGAAAGATTCGGCCCTGGGCACAATTTTTGAAAATCCAAAAATGGACAAAATGACCCCCCTATAACTTTTGAAAATGACTATATATCTGGTGTTCCGGTGTCACACTCTTGTTCAGGAGCCCGAATTTAGTGGATATGCTTAATACCAGGTCATCTCATGAATTTCCGTGACCCTCTCCCGCTGCCTTGAAAACCCTAAAAATTGATGTTTAACATAGTTCATCATCAATTCCTATAATATAGCTTGAAATGCCTGTATCTTTGCGCGCTTTTAAGATAGATTAATTCTAATTTTATATTCGTGTTCAGCGAGGTCTAAATGACCAGATTCATTATATTCAAGTGTTTTTGGGAAATATAAATTGCAAGTTGAGTTTTGCCGGGGAAAGGTTCGGCCCTGGACAAAATTTTTGAAAAGCCAAAAATGGACAAAATGACGCCCCTATAACTTTTAAAAATGACTATGTATCTAATGTTCCGGTGTCACACTCTTGTTCAGGAGCCCAAATTTAGTGGATTTGCTTAATTCCAGGTCATCTCATGAATTTCCGTGACCCTCTCCCGCTGCCTTGAAAACCCTAAAAATTGATGTTTAACATAGTTGCTCATAAATTCCTATAATAAAGCTTGAAATACCTGTATCTTTGCGCGCTTTTAAGATAAATTAATTCTAATTTTATATTCGTGTTCAGCGAGGTCTAAATGACCAGATTCATTATATTCAAGTGTTTTTGGGAAATATAAATTGCAAGTTGAGTTTTGCCGGGGAAAGGTTCGGCCCTGGGCACAATTTTTGAAAAGCCAAAAATGGCCAAATTAACCCCCTATATCTTTTGAAAATGACTATATATCTGTTGTTCCGGTGTCACACTCTTTTTCAGGAGCCCAAATTTAGTGGATTTGCTTAATTCCAGGTCATCTCATGAATTTCCGTGACCCTCTCCCGCTGCCTTGAAAACCCTAAAAATTGATGTTTAACATAGTTGCTCATAAATTCCTATAATAAAGCTTGAAATACCTGTATCTTTGCGCGCTTTTAAGATAAATTAATTCTAATTTTATATTCGTGTTCAGCGAGGTCTAAATGACCAGATTCATTATATTCAAGTGTTTTTGGGAAATATAAATTGCAAGTTGAGTTTTGCCGGGGAAAGGTTCGGCCCTGGGCACATATTTTGAAAATCTAAAAATGGACAAAATGACCCCCCTATAACTTTTGAAAATGACTATATATCTGGTGTTCCGGTGTCACACTCTTGTTCAGGAGCCCGAATTTAGTGGATATGCTTAATACCAGGTCATCTCATGAATTTCCGTGACCCTCTCCCGCTGCCTTGAAAACCCTAAAAATTGATGTTTAACATAGTTCATCATCAATTCCTATAATATAGCTTGAAATACCTGTATCTTTGCGCGCTTTTAAGATAAATTAATTCTAATTTTATATTCGTGTTCAGCGAGGTCTAAATGACCAGATTCATTATATTCAAGTTTTGGGAAAATAAATTGCAAGTTGAGTTTTGCCGGGGAAAGGTTCGGCTCCTGGGCCAAATTTTAAAAATAGAAAAAAGGACAAAAAGACCCCCCTATAACTTTTGAAAATGACTATATATCAGATGTTCCGGTATCACACTCTTTATCAGGAGCCCAAATTTAGTGGATTTGCTTAATTTCAGGTCATCTCATGAATTTCCGTGACCCTCTCCCGCTGCCTTGAAAACCCTAAAAATTGATGATTAACATAGTTGCTCATCAATTCCTATAATAAAGCTTGAAATGCCTGTATCTTTGCGCGCTTTTAAGACAAATTAATTCTAATTTTATATTCGTGTTCAGCGAGGTCTAAATGACCAGATTCATTATATTCAAGTGTTTTTGGGAAATATAAATTGCAAGTTGAGTTTTGCCGGGGAAAGGTTCGGCCCTGGACACAATTTTTGAAAAGCCAAAAATGGACGTAATGACCCCCCTATAACTTTTGAAAATGACTATATATCTGGTGTTCCGGTGTCACACTCTTGTTAAGGAGCCCAAATTTAGTGGTTTTGCTTAATTCCAGGTCATCTCATGAATTTCCGTGACCCTCTCCCGCTGCCTTGAAAACCCTAAAAATTGATGTTTAACATAGTTGCTCATCAATTCCTATAATAAAGCTTGAAATGCCTGTATCTTTGCGCGCGTTTAAGATAAATTAATTCTAATTTTATATTCGTGTTCAGCGAGGTCTAAATGACCAGATTCATTATATTCAAGTGTTTTTGGGAAATATAAATTGCAAGTTGAGTTTTGCCGGGGAAAGGTTCGGCCCTGGGCACATATTTTGAAAATCTAAAAATGACAAAATGACCCCCCTATAACTTTTGAAAATGACTATATATCTGGTGTTCCGGTGTCACACTCTTGTTCAGGAGCCCGAATTTAGTGGATATGCTTAATACCAGGTCATCTCATGAATTTCCGTGACCCTCTCCCGCTGCCTTGAAAACCCTAAAAATTGATGTTTAACATAGTTCATCATCAATTCCTATAATATAGCTTGAAATGCCTGTATCTTTGCGCGCTTTTAAGATAAATTAATTCTAATTTTATATTCGTGTTCAGCGAGGTGTAAATGACCAGATTCGTATTTTCGGGTGTTTTTGGGAAATATAAATTGCAAGTTGAGTTTTGCCGGGGGAAGGTTCGGCCCTGGACAAATTTTTGAAAAGCCAAAAATGGACGTAATGACCCCCGATAACTTTTGAAAATGGCTATATATCTGGTGTTCCGGTGTCACACTCTTGTTCAGGAGCCCAAATTTAGTGGTTTTGCTTAATTCCAGGTCATCTCATGATTTCCGTGACCCTCTCCCGCTGCCTTGAAAACCCTAAAAATTGATGTTTAACATAGTTGCTCATCAATTCCTATAATAAAGCTTGAAATGCCTGTATCTTTGCGCGCTTTTAAGATAAATTAATTCTAATTTTATATTCGTGTTCAGCGAGGTCTAAATGACCAGATTCATTATATTCAAGTGTTTTTGGGAAATATAAATTGCAAGTTGAGTTTTGCCGGGGAAAGGTTCGGCCCTGGACACAATTTTTGAAAAGCCAAAAATGGACGTAATGACCCCCCTATAACTTTTGAAAATGACTATATATCTGGTGTTCCGGTGTCACACTCTTGTTAAGGAGCCCAAATTTAGTGGTTTTGCTTAATTCCAGGTCATCTCATGAATTTCCGTGACCCTCTCCCGCTGCCTTGAAAACCCTAAAAATTGATGTTTAACATAGTTGCTCATAAATTCCTATAATAAAGCTTGAAATACCTGTATCTTTGCGCGCTTTTAAGATAAATTAATTCTAATTTTATATTCGTGTTCAGCGAGGTCTAAATGACCAGATTCATTATATTCAAGTGTTTTTGGGAAATATAAATTGCAAGTTGAGTTTTGCCGGGGAAAGGTTCGGCCCTGGACACAATTTTTGAAAAGCCAAAAATGGACGTAATGACCCCCCTATAACTTTTGAAAATGACTATATATCTGGTGTTCCGGTGTCACACTCTTGTTAAGGAGCCCAAATTTAGTGGTTTTGCTTAATTCCAGGTCATCTCATGAATTTCCGTGACCCTCTCCCGCTGCCTTGAAAACCCTAAAAATTGATGTTTAACATAGTTGCTCATCAATTCCTATAATAAAGCTTGAAATGCCTGTATCTTTGCGCGCTTTTAAGATAAATTAATTCTAATTTTATATTCGTGTTCAGCGAGGTCTAAATGACCAGATTCATTATATTCAAGTGTTTTTGGGAAATATAAATTGCAAGTTGAGTTTTGCCGGGGAAAGGTTCGGCCCTGGACACAATTTTTGAAAAGCCAAAAATGGACGTAATGACCCCCCTATAACTTTTGAAAATGACTATATATCTGGTGTTCCGGTGTCACACTCTTGTTAAGGAGCCCAAATTTAGTGGTTTTGCTTAATTCCAGGTCATCTCATGAATTTCCGTGACCCTCTCCCGCTGCCTTGAAAACCCTAAAAATTGATGTTTAATATAGTTGCTCATTAATTTCTATAATAAAGCTTGAAATGCCTGTATCTTTGCGCGCTTTTAAGATAAATTAATTCTAATTTTATATTCGTGTTCAGCGAGGTCTAAATGACCAGATTCATTATGTTCGGGTGTTTTTGGGAAATAAAATTGCAAGTTGAGTTTTGCCGGGGAAAGGTTCGGCCCTGGACACAATTTTTGAAAAGCCAAAAATGGACGTAATGACGCCCCTATAACTTTTGAAAATGACTATGTATCTGGTGTTCCGGTGTCACACTCTTGTTCAGGAGCCCAAATTTAGTGGTTTTGCTTAATTCCAGGTCATCTCATGAATTTCCGTGACCCTCTCCCGCTGCCTTGAAAACCCTAAAAATTGATGTTTAACATAGTTGCTCATAAATTCCTATAATAAAGCTTGAAATACCTGTATCTTTGCGCGCTTTTAAGATAAATTAATTCTAATTTTATATTCGTGTTCAGCGAGGTCTAAATGACCAGATTCATTATATTCAAGTGTTTTTGGGAAATATAAATTGCAAGTTGAGTTTTGCCGGGGAAAGGTTCGGCCCTGGACACAATTTTTGAAAAGCCAAAAATGGACGTAATGACCCCCCTATAACTTTTGAAAATGACTATATATCTGGTGTTCCGGTGTCACACTCTTGTTAAGGAGCCCAAATTTAGTGGTTTTGCTTAATTCCAGGTCATCTCATGAATTTCCGTGACCCTCTCCCGCTGCCTTGAAAACCCTAAAAATTGATGTTTAACATAGTTGCTCATCAATTCCTATAATAAAGCTTGAAATGCCTGTATCTTTGCGCGCTTTTAAGATAAATTAATTCTAATTTTATATTCGTGTTCAGCGAGGTCTAAATGACCAGATTCATTATATTCAAGTGTTTTTGGGAAATATAAATTGCAAGTTGAGTTTTGCCGGGGAAAGGTTCGGCCCTGGACACAATTTTTGAAAAGCCAAAAATGGACAAAATGACCCCCCTATAACTTTTGAAAATGACTATATATCTGGTGTTCCGGTGTCACACTCTTGTTCAGGAGCCCAAATTTAGTGGATTTGCTTAATTCCAGGTCATCTCATGAATTTCCGTGACCCTCTCCCGCTGCCTTGAAAACCCTAAAAATTGATGTTTAACATAGTTACTCATCAATTCCTATAATAAAGCTTGAAATGCCTGTATCTTTGCGCGCTTTTAAGATAAATTAATTCTAATTTTATATTCGTGTTCATCGAGGTCTAAATGACCAGATTCATTATATTCAAGTGTTTTTGGGAAATATTAATTGCAAGTTGAGTACTATATTATATTATTAATAATAATTATGTAGATTGGAGAAGGAAATCTTTTTGTTAAGAAAAGTGGCATTTTTTATCATAAGAATATTTTCGATCCTTGAACTTCTTTAAACCACTTCTTACTTTGTGGTTACTTGTTATATCTGAGAATTCATTGAATTTAGTATTTATGTGTGGGCTTCAAAAGCCATGTTCTAACAGCCTCTAGAAAAAATCACTTTCAGAGAATTGACCAACTAGAACTCAAAATAGGTGCCTTTTGTAAGCATTTTCTGATCATTGCTGTTGACATGCAAGTGCCACAAGGAATTGTCTAGTGTAATTTTTATTACGCAAATCAGATTTCTCGAGTTTCATTAGCTATAATTGTGTATACAGTCCATAGGCTATTTTAATCTAATTTTTTTACATTCTTTATTATTTTATCAGCAAGTCAACTATATATGCAAAAGACAATAATATACAAACATAATATATAATTGAATATTCCTCCTACAGTTATGTGTTTGCACTCATATATTTGAACTATTAACTCTGATAATATAAATATAGCTATGTTCTTTTAGCTTAAAGAAGTGTAGATTCGGTATAATCTTAAACTTATAAAAGTGTTTATGAAATCAATACCTTTTTTATTTGTCTTGATTTTACCTTTATCAAATTAAGTAAATAAATATAAATATTAAATAATATATTCAAAACCTTTCTTTCTGTTTTATGCTCCTCATGTGATTGAGATAAGTAATTTAATGCATCTTTTAACTGTTTAATTTAGCAGAGGCAGATGGGAAACCAACTAAAATCTCTGCTTTATTTCTTGTAATTTGATCGTAAATGAATCCTTATCAAGTTCTTTGATATTATCTTGGAGTTGTTTAGTATTCCTTTCTTAAATATAAATACTCCTATATTATCATTGTTTTAAATATAATTTATGAAGTTGTCGATTTGGTTATATGATTTAGAGTTATATTATGTTTGTAGCTGTCACCAGCATTATTGGCAGCTACTCCTAGTCTGCAAGATCATTCATTTCAACCTAATTCTCTAGTGATTTATATGCTCATAAGCACTTTAAAATATTATAATTTCAAGCAATTTAAATAAATTAAATTTTGTAATTTATTTATAGAATTAACTTCTTTCTTCGATTCTCTTTAGTAAACAACTTTGAATTAATTAGAACAGGTGGCCATTACATTTAAAACCTGCAAATTATAGTGGATCTTATCAGACATTTCAATGCCACCCTCTACTTAAATGTAGATCTCCTACTGTTGAGTCTGAGGATTTCATTTGCATTGTATTCTTCTTGAATTTCGTAAATGTTTATGCATATATCTTCAATTTGAACTATAAATAAATATATAATTAATAATGTAACTAAACTAATTACTTAGAGATGAAATCTATGTGATTATATGATGATGGATTGGCATTTTGCTGGCAAGAGACAGTTTAAAACTGATTGGAGTTTCATTCAAAGTAAGATACTGCTATGTGCACTAGCTCAGAATAGTAATTGAAATATAAGCTTTAAAGTTATTAAAATAATTAATTAATAATATTTTAATGCTTAGTTGTTTTTTTAAATAATTATTGCTAGAGTGAGATTGAATTAAATCTTTGGTGGGTTTTTCGCCAGGTAAATTCCATCTGACAAAGTACAGCTTTAAGCTTTAGTGTACTTGTATAAAAGACCTCCTGAGGTTGGTTCTCTCTAGTATTATTGATAAATCTTTGTGCAATATCTGATACTAAATATTGTAAAAGTTATTTTGTTTATTATTTAAATATGATCTAATAAAGTTATTTAGAGATAACTATAAAAAATTAAATTATATATACCATTACAGATTATTTTGATATCGTCTGAATGATATGAAAATTCAACTAGAGTAGCTCAGATAACTATATTAAATAATCTTATAAGATTTTTCTCTCCTTAAAAGCTTTTAATAAGACATATTGTTTAATTTGTATATAGTTCATGACTCTGATGCTCTCGATGGGCTCTTTTAATTCTAAATTAGAGTGGAATTAGGCAAGGAGATAGGCATCACCATCCTTTAGGTTGATCTACTCATTGGCTGGAAAGGGTCTTTTTCAATTATCACCAGCTGTTGTTGCATCTTTATCTATTTAGCCAATCGAAAGCTGTTAAATGCAGCTGCAATTATATAATGCAATTAATTTATAATAAAGATCTTTGTTTTTAAAATAAATTCAAGTTCAGTTTAATCAAGTTGGCTCTCATTTGATTCAGTGAATGGGACTGTTTACTCTTCTTTAGAGATGACATACCTATCACTCCATGCTGATAGGCAATTCATTAAAGAACTGCCAAGCACATTTATCTGGATATTGTTTCTAGTTACATTTTTTGTTTTTGACAGAATCAATTTAGTTATAAATCTTGAATTATTATGATTTGCCTCACTAAAAATGCCAAATATTGTATTGAATTACTCTTTGTCACAGTTATTTTATTTTTACTGTTTTATGGTATAATTATAAACAGTTTTCTCATCATTTAGTATCTGATCCCGAGGATTTAGTACTTTCTATTTATTAAAATCTACAATTTTATAGAAATATAACTTAAAATTAAGTTTATGTCACATTTACTCCATTTAGAGCAAAAGGTCATCAATTAAAGCGATTTAAATTAATTAATAGTAGTATATATTTATATATTTATTAAGTTAAAATTAGTGTTGCATTAAAATTAATATATTTATTTGAATATGAATCATTTTTAAATTAATATAAACTCAATAAATAAAGGAAGATAAGAGAGCAAAGAGCTGATGAAAAATATACTATTTTAGTTTATCAATACTTTATTATTCATTATTTACAGCTACTAAGATATGTTTTCAACCACTAATGATATTTTAATCATGAAAAATAAGTGAAAATATGTATTTTAAAATCGAAATTTTTGTAGCTTAATTTAATACTTAATATTATAATCAAAATATGAATTATAAGAACGTTACTTAGTCTAGCCACTCTGATTAAGATAATCGGGAATTTCATTCTTAATTTCGTTGAATCTCTCTTCTGTTCAATTCTACTGCGAGTTGTCTGTCTTGTGCTGCACCGGCTCTTACTTGGTTGGACATCTATAAAAAGTAAAAATTATATCTGTTTTTTTGTAACTTACATTTTTGTGAGTGAAGCCACTCCATCAGCGTTGTTTTTATAGGTTTCCATTTTCTTTAAAATAATTTCTTTTTAATTTATCGATTTCTTATTATATATTATAAATAGTGAATAAGAATGCTAATATGGCAAATGAGTGTACTTTAAAAGATTTTACAATTAATCACGTTTTTTTTTAAAAAAGTAGACAATTTGAGAAGGATTAAGGGTAGCTAATGTTATTGTAGAATTTTCATAAATGGGAGCATTAGATGATGATGTTATTACTGTTAGTTATTTTCAAAGCTGTTTCTGGTGATTATAATGCCAACATAGTTAATTATGAAGCAATAAGAATCATATTTGAGACTTAATTGACTCATCTAAGAGTCAGTTTAATTGAAGAGAGTCATTAATGAATAGATCTATTGTCCTTTGCTACTTGAAATCAACTTTATCATTAACAAATGCTACACTAGTTTCAAGAGATTAATTTAAAAATATTATTTGGAACTAGCTCTCGCTAAATTTATATATTATACGCTATAACTTCTACAATTAGATGAGCTAAAACTAAAGCAGCTCTCAAATTTAGTGACACGACAAACAAAGGAGCTCAAATTCTTGGTGTCTTCTTTTTATAGATTATGTGTTTGGCAATATGGCTACACTATAGGTCAAAAGATTCATCTTGCAATTGATATATGAACCTAAATAAATCACAATATGTATGAGTTCCAAGTAAAAGACTTCTCTTTATATGATTTAGGATGTAGCTTATTAAACTAAAAAGAATTACTTATAAGTTATAAGGAAAAGTATTTAGTTCGAGAGTAATTCACTTTTAGTATATTGTTAAAACTAGAAAATTTAGTATCGTCTCATGTCACTAGAAAATTTAGACACAAGTTAGCACATTTCGTATGATTTATGGTTGATATCAGAGACATGTAAAACTGCAAGATGCTGATGATGCTAAATTAGAAAGCATAAAAGTTCCTATTTCATTGTTGACATAAGTACTGCCTATTTAGTTTTTAATAACATTTAGGAAAAATAATCAAGTCACTTTCAATTTCACTGGAGAAAGATTAATGTAAGAGAGGTCTTGAACCCTCCTTGAATTAGATGAGCAATAAAATAAGACTGTTTCCATTTGTAATTTGATAATGCTTAAGTTGGTTTATCGATTGAAAAAGGTTTATCTATATTATGTAAGTTTTAAATAACTTACTATTAAATTTAAAGTTTAATTATAAGTTGTAGTCTTGATCGATTGAATTAATTAAATTATACATATAATATATTTGAATCACAAAGTTTAAAATAGACTTTTAAAAACAACATAGCTCATGATGAAGACCAACTCAAAGCTAGCTAAAATTTTAAAATTACTAAACAACATATAATCTTCAATTATTAATATTATATTATGGTCTAGAAGCTTATCCCACCTTGTAGGAATAAAAACATTGATGAATTTGAAATCTCTTTTTAAGGAACTCAATTAATTTGCAATTGTATGGCTCTTGGTAACGAGTATTCTTCCTGTTTTCAAGATTAAGCTCATGAAATAGCAAATTAAGAAAAATTACTACAATATCACGACCAAGGTCTACATCATTCAAATTAATATATCTTACTTATATTTTAGGTATTTAAATGCGAAGTATCTTAGATTAGCTCTATAACTAAGTAATTGTGCTTAAAATATGTAAATTTTACTGATATTAATTAATAAAATAATTTTTATTACAAAACTGAAATATGTTTCCCATTATCTCCTGTAATATAATTTAAAGCAATCGGTTCTTTACCTTTTAATAATTAAATTGGTTTTAAATTTGTTATTTCTAATTAATTTTTATGCAAATCACTGAAGACGATTTATACTAAAGCTAATTGTTATTCAATGTTAAATAATTATAAACAACATTTATGCTAATGATTAAAATTATAATCATGGATGGATCTTATTAAAGATACTAATATTAACAGTAAGATTATTTTAACTATCACAAGATATACGTTTATTTGTGCTTACCCTGAATATCCCGATTTTAATTTGTTTCTATAATTAAAATCTTATAGCATCATGGATAAAATCAATTACTCGGAATGAAAAAGTGTAATATTATCCTAATAATGTTTATTTGAGTTTCAATCAAACTATTTGGTAACTTATATTTATTTTAACATTTTTATTTTTTGACTTTTATTGTCTGAAATGTTTTCTATTTAAAAATTAGCAGATGTATAAATGTTTTCTCTTAAAATTCGTTAATCATATATACTAAAGAACTCTTTTAAATTAAACTGGCTAACTAGAAATTCCCCAAGATCTTTATCGCATTCATCCAAAATAATAAATGCAATGACTTCTCAATTGATTCTAACATTTTGAAACGAAGAAATATATGTGAATTAATAGAGGTTCTTGAAAGTCAGAGCTAGGTAGGCAGATGTGTGGGAGCCTGCCCAACATTTAGTAGAAGTTTGACACTAACCCCATACTCACCAAAAATTTATCACCGGTGAATTAAATTCAGTCCTCTCCATCCCTTTAACTTTAGTAGCAGCAACAAAGAACGGGGTGGCATCATATATGCGATCTAGCTCTAACCAAGATGCTTCAGTTGATCAACTTAAATAAACTCTTGAGTATTTCATCACTTAAAATAATGCTCTTTAGAAGCTTACTTGGTTACCTTATTATAGAGAAGCTTACACTTGAGTCGACTATCACACCTTCTCTATCTGAAATTAAAACTAGTAACAATAAATTTATTATTAATTAAAATATTCTCATCTCATTAATTGTTACTATCCACCTGACCTCAGTTTATACTTAAAAAAGGCTCTGTTATTTATAGATTAAAATTGTATTGAAAATGCCTTGATATTTTATAAAGATTAATTTTTGTACTTGACTAATTCCCCATTTTTAACTTATAAATTTCATTATTTGAGGTAGTAGGTTGTTATAGTATTCGAATTGAATAAGATAATATGATTATATATATATTTATAATTATTCGTTTGCCCCTTTTCAGGAAAATATTATATATAAACTTGAGTATAATTATTTAAATATAGTGGTATAAATAGTAACTATTTGCAATTATGCAATCTTAATACAGTAAGAATTTATTCAATAAATGACAATTCTTATGTTTAAAACATCTGCCAAGATGATAATCTTTAATGGCTGTTTTGAGTGATTTGTTTAATTTTATTGGGGTATAGTAGATTAGAATCATCATTATTTATTACCCATAAATTTAGTTTATAAATGTCTCCAACTTAATAATTCATGCATCAATTCATGGTATACTTTTTATTTACACAGTATTTGTTACTTATTGAATTTATTTATCTCAAAGCTCAAATAGAAAAGAGTTTTAATTTTATAAAGATTAGGTCAACATTCCTATTTTTTAATTTCACAAATTTATAATAAATAATAAACTTTGATTGCTGTCTCAGGGATGATTTAGTATATAATTGTTTTAAAGTAGTATATATACCCTTTATTAAGTAAAAGATATTAAATTAAGGCTAATCTTGACTTCTCAATTCATTTATTATCAGTTTATCAATTCATAGGGCTTCTTTCGCTTTTAAATTCCATTTATTGCATTCATAGTAATTTACTATGGTCTTGAAAATTCTCAAGAGAGCAATTTTTATATTATAGGTAAGTTTTTATTATATCTAGTGTAGCATAGAAAGTTATAATGAAATAAGATATCATGCTAAGAACATTATCTTAACAACTGGCTTTGTGTTTAATTTAGTGATGATTTTAATATCTTTTATGTTGAGCCATTCAAAAGGTTTTATGATGATTAGAAGATTAGTTTTACCTTTATTCCTCTTTCAAAGGCGAATGAAAAATATAAATTGCAATCTTTTATATGTTTTTGTAACACTATGGTTTGATATATCACTTATCTTATTGTTCAAGTTTCATTCTATATTCATTAATATATAGGGAGTAATGCTAGCCAGCCGGGGCTCTATTGAAATACTCCTAGGAATTATTTGTAAATTGACGACATCTTAAGGGTATTTATGGTAATATCTTTAATAATATCATCCAGTTCTAGTGGTGAGTTAAAATCATATTTGCAGAGAAGATCCTTTGGCAAGAAAAAGACAATCTAATAATCTTTTTAACAAGTATTTACTTTCTTTTTCTACTTTAAGTCTAAATTATTAATAAATGCTTATAAGTTCCTATTTAATTGTATATCTAGAGACCTTATTAAGACTAAATTACTTATTTCCTTTTAGTATCACTTTGAGTAATTCTTTAATTTGGTTATGTATTAGATAAATAGCATGTATTCTGAGGCAGAGTCGCTGATTCTTGTGCTTTTTATAATTTCTTGGAATTATTATATGTCTAGTTAGCTTATTTAAGAGTTTAAAGTAATCTACTCGATATTATTTAATATTTATTTGTTAATTAACTGAAACTAAGAACTGAAGAAGTGTTTAGTACAAAAATATTGTACTTAATCAGTATTATTTATGTTAAAATCATAGATGGGGATAGCAACTATAGCAGGACAAGAAGTGTATTATCTAATTGACTCAAATTTCAGAAAGTATAATTGAAATTCTTTGACAAGGCCTGTAGTTAGTGCATTTAATAAGTCAAATCAAACTTTTAGTTGAAATTGGATTAGTCCATGAAATATATAAGTACACTTTATAAGTTAAGATGATACACCAAAGTAAAGGAGGAAGGAAATGGCATTATAGGTGTTAGGATTGAGGATGTGTAAGGATAAGTTTGCTTAAAACATCTATTCAATTGTACAAACTAGTATATGGTATAATCTCTAGGAGTTGTGACTATTTTAAGTAGAACTTATGTTTACAGGAATAGTTCGTTTGCTAATTGTCTCCAAGAATTTTTAAAAACTTAAATAAACCATATAGAAGTATAATGTTTAATCCATTTATAAATTTATTTATAGTAAATTAAAATGAAATAATATTATATTTTGATTAAATATTATATTATAATAAAAAAATAGCATTTTAAATAAGTTATATGCTTTATTAATACAGCATACCGTTTAAATCTTTTCAGAAAGTTTATAGATAGATATAGCATATCAATAAATTAGTATTTCAATTTGAGTTTAAAATTGTATAAAGCATCAATTATAAAGAATAAAATTTATAAAAGTTTCCTTGGTTATCATGAAATTTAAATCTTTTGTCCTGATTAATTATTAATTAGATTATGAGTATATGTATGTTTTTAAACTTGACTGTAGTAAATCTATTATCATTTTCTTATATTAATTTATTATAAATTTTTATAAGTAAATCCATTGCATAATTTTTTATTTAGTTAATTATTTATTTTACTTTAAATTTTCTCTATTACTTTGAAATATTTAAAAATTTATCTTATTATTTATATTGATATAATTAAAACTAATAATTCAAATAGAAAGCAATTAAAAGTTATATTTGAATTCAAACAGGAAAGATGCTAATTTAAATTTAAAATATCTGTGACATAAATAAAATATATTTCAGTTGATTCGCACGAAGATACTTCTTTTTTCTTATAACAATAAATTGCATAGTAAAATAATACTATATTTTCTGCATAAAATCCTAAGTTAATAGTGACTCTAATGATTTAAGATACAATTATCATAAGCAGGACTTATTCAGTAAGTATCATTACCATATATGGAGAAAGCAGTGCTTTAATCTATTTATCTCTAATAATGAATTAAGCAAGAAGATCTGGTAGCATCATGGAGCAGCGAAAGCTCATCAAGGAGAGAAAAAGAGGATTTCAAGCAGGTTGCTATGTAAAGATGGTACAAAATAAACTCATAGAAGCACTGTCTCTTCATTGTAACTCCATTAAATTAATAAACATTGCAAAACTGCTAGAGACAATCAATGGATATGTATCATTCAATAATCAGTTATTATCTTTTGCTAGTCCTAAAATACCTTTGACTCTTTGAGCTGTTGGTAGTTTTATGTTTGCCTATTTCATGTAGTCTTTGATGAATTAAGAGTTAAATGCGCCTGATGTGTCAACTTCAAATGAGTTGAGAATGCTTTTGTAAGTGCAAGGACTAAATAAGTTGAAGTTATTGAAAGTCTATTATTCTCTGTCATAAACACATCGCAACATTTACTTTCTTGGCACCTGAATCTGCTCAACTTGGTGCAAAGAAGTCATAGTGAAATTCTGAAGTACCTGTATGAAGTCAACGAGTGCAATGCTCTCAGTAAAATGAAGCAGGATTCATCTGCCTACTTGTTGGATAGAACACTCCACATTATTAAAATGCTTTAGATTGAAGGGAAATCCAGCTAGCTGCACTACACTTCAATATAGAGGAAAGCACTCAGTCCTTAGAAGAAAGGGCAGCAGTAAGAGGCTCACATGTTTAAGATAATTTTAGCAACTGCCTCGCTATGAGTGTCAAGTAAATCTGCTTAAGGCGCTGATAATGGCGCGGAACGGTCGTTGGATACATTGATGTGACTTTTGAGACTCATGTCTTAGTCGGAAATTCCATCAATCTAGATATTTTAATGTAGAATAGAGTAGTCACGCTGGAAGCCTCCCATAAAAAGATTGGCCGTAACTTCAATTGCGATAGAATTTTACAAAAAATGCTTTGATGCCTAATATCAAGATCAGGCACCAACAGATGAATTAGTAAAGGAAGACAGTAAAATTCGTAAATATGGGTGTTATTGAGGATGAATAATCAGAGAAACGCAAGAGTGGAGACAACGAAGATGCAACAACAACATAAGAGAATGTAGGGTTAAGGTGCAGTGATGGTAAATTTGATTCCAGAAAACAATATGAAGATTAAAGATGTTTTAGTGGTATATCAAAATAAAAAAGATGTTAAAATAATAATATTTAATAAAAAAAAAAGAAGATAATTACGATATTATTTGAATAAAGTAAATTATATTAAATAATAAAAAAAAGAAATTAACAATTTAATAAATGTCTCATCAGAAGACTCTGTGTCATTCAACATTAATGTAAGTTAATTAAAAGATATCTAAAATTATATTTTTACAGGAGTTGTACTTGGTAAAGCTAAAGGCATCGACGGACAGGTAGTTCAAGAAACCGCAAAGAGAGAAGCAAATAAAGTCAATATTGGTGATAAAGACGATGACGATGAGGATGATGAACCTTGTATTTTAGATTTACTATTTCTATAGGGGCAAATCTCGTGAAATGTATTCTAACTATTTAGAGCACGCTGAACAATAGTAAATAACTTGGAGAGCAGTCTAACAAGAGATGAAGGTATACTGGTGACATTTGCCTCTCTCAAACGTCCAAGTCAAGACCCCTTCCCTGAGCTGGCAGGGCAGGTATCTCCAAAGGTACTAGTTTGGTGAGGTCGTGATGAGTGAGGTTTGAAAGATGAGCTCAAAAAACATTGATAAATAGCTTTCTACAACTGGATGAGTTGCCTAAGGCTCTGTGTGGATGATTGAAGATTGACCTCGATTTGGGATCATAAATCTAAAAAGGGAATTTTCTCGTGATTTATAAAGCTCTTTAAAACTGCTCAAAAAAGCGATTTTGCCCTTTTTGACCATATTTGACACTTTTTTAAAAATATCATAATTTTATCATTTTTTGAGTTTTATTAATATTATTGTTAATTCATTTTATTATTTATTTTATTTTCTTTATAAATCATCATGAATAGATAATTACAACTAATAAGAATTTTTGTAATGGCACTAGGTGTTACAATTACACTTACACAAAATTTAAGCTACAAATATCATATTTTTAAGTTTTAATTTTTTTCTAGGTGTAACACAGTATGAGGAGTTGTAGATTTATTAGGACTAGTTTGACATAGATATTTATGGAAGGAAATGAAAAGATAACTAAGTTTTTCATTTATTTTATTTCCATTTTCATTGAGAAGCATTAATCTATTCTTATAATTTTTTTTCAACTATTTTATAATAATTCATGGCCTTTGTTATATATTTTTCAACTCTTCAATGCCAATCTACAATATACTCTTCAGTGCAAATCCACAATAAACATGGTATTATAACCATCAAGTAGGAGGTTTTGACTCCATTTTTGATTGATAAACAGGCCTATCAAGACTTCAAAACCAAATAATGAATGTGATGATAGTAGAGGAGTTGATAGATCATGGAAATTGAGATTAAATCATTAGACTGAATGAAATGCCATCATAAAACACAATAATTACACATAAAATAAATCATACTATCATATTCAATTAAAATAATTATTTATTCCCTATATTTTACCTACTCTCTCTAAAAATAGTATTAAAATGATTATGTTAATTAAATTCATATCTCTTTATTGTATTTTCATAATATACACCGCTTCATTCAAGTAATGTTCACTTTCTTAATTACTATTATACTTCTATTTATTAGTATACTCATACTAGCCAATAAAAACAGTTTTCTTACATAAATAAGTTATTTTATTATATATTAAATAATAATTGTTGTTTAATTATTTGAATATATGGTTAATATTACACCATTAATAATTATATTAATAAATACGATAAAGATTGTAAGAAATTAGGAAAACTAAAAAGAATTTAAAATGCAAGATGCAAGAATATTTAAAAAAACATTATTATTCTAATACGAAGTTGCATTAGTCTCTGTAGTGTCTATCAAAGAATTTTCATGTGAAAAATGGATTAAGCCTTTTGACTCTTAGAGATCACGTGATGCACTGTTCTTGACGAGCTCCACAGGTAGGTTATTGCTTTATTCATCCAACTCATCCTCTCTTAGTTGAATAGTTTCCTCTTCAGATCTTTGTTGGCGTATTGTTCCAAGACGGTGGTGAGTGCATCAAAGATCTAATGAGGTAGTATGGGAACTGGTAGGTGTCCTGGTAGTGTGGAGACGCATACGGCAACGCATTAAGTAGACTGGACGAGACCATCAGTTCTGTAAACCATAGCGGGATAGTCTCTAACGGTGGTGCGACACTTGAAGAGTTGGAACCACTGTACTGTATTTATAAGATGGAGTTTGTTGAGGTCCACGTAGTCCTCAACCATCTTAATAGCACTCTCGCCATCACAGTTCCTTGCAAGGATATAGTAGCGATCTTCATCTCTTAAGGCATGCCAGCGTTACAATACTTTCAGCTTTCTTTCCTCCTTCTTGGCGTCGTAAATAGCTGTCAGTTGATAGCGTGTCCGCTGTATCTTCTTTATCTTCAATGTATGCACATGCTTCCTTGCTCTCTTCTGTCTCATAGGTTCTGATCTAGGTGCCATGTTTTAAATGTTTAATTTTAAATCAATATGACAAAAAACTTTATTAAATTGTTTATAAACGGTAATTATATAGGTAATTTTAAATTTTAAACTGGGGCTACTTACATTTGGATATAGCAAAATGGAAATATTTGAATCAGTATTGCAGTCTAAATGGGGGGTGAACGAGGCTTGGCGAGAAACCAGTAGTACCACTCGACGCGGCCCGTCCTATCTCACCATGGTGGAACTTTCAACTCAGACAAGTGTCACGAGGGCCAAGATATTTGATAATAACTTTTTTCTCGAAAAGGGCCTTTGAGATTCCATAATAGTACTTTGAGATTCCGAGTAATCAACTTTATAATCAAACGATATAATGGCCCAGGCTGTTGAAGACGGATATTAAAACCTAGAAGTATGCCTGCTGGAGCCATGGCATGTTCTTAGTGTCCAAGCTAATGATCAGCTGCTGACAATTATTGCTTAGGGAGTATCTTTCTCCAGATGCTTTCGGCTCTTTTAATCTGCCGAATCTATAGGAAATTAAAAAAGCTAATTGAATTTACGATTAAAGAGGCAGAGGATTACTGAATCGACTAGAACAATATTCAATATTCATGTGGTGAGCAGATAATCTAATAACGCAATTGATATAGTAATAGCAGCTGAACCATCTAGATGTTTAAACAAAGCTTAGTAAAAGCGTGATTTGTATCTCTTTCTCAAGTAGGACTGGGTGGCGCACCTGCCATGCACTAAGAAGACCAACTCGTGCTTTCTGAGCGCTTCTTGAATGGTGAAAGAAATGTAAGTTATACAGATGAGTTGAGTGTTTAATCTCCATTATATAGTACATCAGAAGGGATCTGGTTAATGAGTGGACGATGCCATTTCTCGAGGAGACCTTACTTATGAGATGTTGGGGTCTCTTAACGTCTCCATTATTACTAAGTAAGTCACCACCCCTTGATGACACTCTTTCTAAAGGATCTGCACATTTATCAACGGATAAGACTGAGGGCGAGTGATTCATTTCCCTTGGGCTCGCCCATCAACGGCTGATTTCTTCTTATCTTTAGTATTAGAGATAGGCCACTACTGGGGGGTCCCAGTCCTTCTTTTATGGCGTATTCAAATGGGATTCAAGTCGCTGCTTAAATATATAGCGGTTGATTACCTTCTATATATATTGGGGCCCAGTGGTGATGGACGATACGAGAGTCGAAGAGGGCCTTCATGGTTTCTACGATGGCTTCATTTGAGTATTCTCTCAGTTCCCTGTTCTCGAGCAGGCAAGCCATCTTGGGAGCCAGCTTCTACAAGCTCTTCGTCTTGTTATGATGAAAAAAAGATCGATCTCCATACACAACTTCAGCACGGAGAGGACAGATGCACTGAGGTTGAGGTCAAAGATGGCTCAAGATGGCCCAGGTAGTGCTGATAAGACTAGGTTATTTAATGTTCTTATGTAGGCTGTTAAGAATAAAATTTAATTTTGATTGATTATATTAAAGTCTTAAATTCGAATCATTTAAATTTGGTTGCTTGTTTATTTGTGATGTAAGCCGTATATCTATTAATACCTATTGATTAAAACGAAAAGCAACAAAGTATTAATAATAATTATTGATATATATAAATTTAAATTGATTTTTACAACTTTCAAATTCAATTTCAATTTAGTCTTTTATTATTTAAGGTTATTTGAGCTTTGAAAAATTAAATGCAATCTATATTATATACAAGTTTACTAATTTTTCAAAGATTTTCACAACTTCTATCCTATTTTATCAATGTCAATTTTAATAAATCAATAAATAGCTTAAATAGTGTAATAATCAAAACTTCAGGATATCTTTGGATTAACCTCTGTAATATTCATGAAATATCACTTTAAACATTTATATAATTAAAATAATGTTTATATACAAAGATCAAGCATTGTTTTGAATAATATATTTGAGGGAATATAATATATCAACCGAATCTTCCTAAAGTGATGCTCTTATATTTATTAAAATAGATTTTTGTTTATAAAGAATGAATTACATTGCTTCATTATAGAATATTAATGTTTCATAAGCAATGATAGAAAAGAAACCAACATTAAAATTATAAATAATTACAAGCCAAATTAATGTAATAAAAATATCTAATAAAGATAAATATTTAATAATATTAAATTATTAATGCAGTTATAATAAAAATATCCAAATATATAGCAGGATAAGCAATAATGAAAAGAATTAATATATAAAAATAATTTTTACGAATTTAAATGTTTTTATATTGTTAGGATATTCTTCTTTGTAAGAAGCTTATTGTCTATTAATTATTTCTCTACCAATTAATCACTAAAGATAGAAAGCAGAATTTCTATTTAGAATTTCTCACTAATTTAATTGAGGTATAAAATGTGTAAGAGTAAAAATTGAATGTTAAATTTATTAATTTTATGTGTAAATAATAGTAAAGAATCATCTGATTGAGCCTTCAAAATTGCATATTAAAAAGAATTGTTTAAGTAATTTATCAGATGAGATTATCTATAGAATCAAGGCCTCTTATGTAATTTCAATATCTAAAATACGAATTTTCAATTAATTTTAATATAAAAATGATAAAGATTAAAGACAATAAAAACTGAATAATTCAAGAAAAAATATGAACAATAATTAAATGTGTGTTTAGATGAAGCAAAACAATATAAGATACCTTAAAGAAAATATCAAAAAAATAAAATATTTTTTCTGACAAAAATTATCAATAACATAATTCCATGTCAGCCCACTAATAACAAAGTAACAATCATTAATCATTCGAAAAGTACTGATCTCGTGACATCTTAAGGTGTAAGATTAAAAAGAGGAACTAAAAAAGATCGATCTATTGATCTCAACATAAAGATGAATTGTCAGAGGTTTATAAAAATGAAAACAAAATTAAGAGTGATACTAAATTTTAAAATAATCTAAATATAAATAGTTAAATTTCTAATTACATTAAAAACTATTTAAAAATGTTCATATTTAATATAAACAAACATTTTGACCATATTTGTAAATATAAATCAATTAATAAAATTTTAAAAATTAACAAAAATACAAGTAAAGTATCTAGGATCGATCTAGTCGCAGTGCGGCACCTGCTGGGCGTGTTAAAAATACCATTTCTTCACTCTCGAGATGTACCCGTGACAGGGATGCAGAAAAATCCATTCTTGATATTAATAAATTATGGCATTTATAACTTTTTTTTATTGTAACGACAAGTTATTATATTTAAATATTTTTAGATGTTGTTTTTGTATTTATTAGACTAGTCTGATATTTTTTTATCTTAAGTAGCAGTTATCAAATAAACGAAGTTTCACTGAAGACCTTTGGCTATAACAAAAGTCTTTATAACCACCTTTCCTTAATTTGCAAGCTATGATCTATCATTGTTATAATTTCGTTCCGACTTTATATATTCGGTTTTAAATAGGATATTTAATATTAATTATCTATTGCTTTTAATTAATGGAATAGTTGTATAAGAACGTTCATATGATAGAGAGAGATTTATGATTTTGAATTGACCTTTATAAATAATTAAATTTCTCATTAATTTTTAAACTATTCAAACCAATATAAATTAGCTATTTACAGCCATTATATATATATATATCACTATCTTATAAATATTATTTTTTATCAATTTTTTACTTTGAGTCATTATTTAAGATTTTTACAAAATTTACTTTTGCATTTGTGCCGATTATTCATTTAACTACAAAATTTAATTTTTATTTAAATTTAAAAACCTTTTATTTCATTTTACTTAACCAAAATCATTTTTTGTTCAAACATGAATTGAGCCTATAACCTTCAATTTTTAGCGCATTTGAATTAGCATCTTCCAAGTATAAAAATATTTATTAGTATATTCTTATTTTCTTTTTTATAATTCTTATTTTAATTTTAATTCCAAACATCTCTCGTATCTCGTGACATTTAAATATCAAATGTCATATTAATAATATATTTTGTATTTTTTGTATTTTTCATCAACATTTGTTTAAGTAATCTTGACTATTTATTGCTTTTTTTGATTAATTTGTGATTTTTTAAGAAGTATCTATATTTATTTCTTTCTTTTTATTAGAAACATTATATCTTTTTTAGGATTCAAAATAAATGTACCCAAAAATGCTAAACTAATAATGTGATAGATTCTTTTGGAAGTATGATGATAAATAATGTATTTTTGAGTTTATTAAATTTAAGAAAGTAAAGACGAAATAAATTTGAGTTAAAATAAGTATATTAATGATTTTTATTATAACCATAGCAGATATTTTATTATCAAGCACTTAATTATATTTAAACTATTTTCATACTCAATTAATATTCATGCTTAAGCTATTGATAAGCATATCTCTCTCGTTCATAGTTGATTTATGAAGATTGAAGTATTCAAAATATTCTAGGAAGCTTTTGATAATGATGATTCTCTCTGTACCAATTCGGTCCAAATGTGAAATGCAGATGCATATTTCACTTAGTATACTTGATAATGTCTTGTGCAATATTGTAATGTTGGTTATTCAAATTCATATTATGGAATTATTTTTTAATTTTTTTGTTTTTGATTAATTCTAGTATTTATTTACTTTAAATAAATTAATTATTTAATAACTTTAATATATATAACATAATATAATATAAAATATTCTAAGGTTTATCAATAATTTTATATAGTAAGTATGTTAAAGATGTTTTAGCTGTTAGAATTGGAGATCGCTAATATTAAAATTTATCCTTGATTAAATTGATAATTTTTATAATAATTATTTATATGTTTACTTTTTAATAACTTCTATAACTACTATTAAAAGAAAATTTGATTAGATTGATTAACTTTATATTTAACTTTAATTTAAAATAATTTTTCCTTTAGATCGATTTATGCTTTCGCTTAAAGAAGATCTGGTCTTCCTTCTCAATTAAGTTGTCATCTTTAATCTTGCTACAGCTCTTTGCCTCATAGTCTCATACTATTTAGCCACTGTTTGCTTCCACCTTCAATGATTGCTTAATAAGACTTCTCGATATCGTATACAGCCAGTCATGCTGACCTAAGAAGATCTTTGAAATGGTAGACATCATTCTTGGCTCGGAAAACACAAAGAGATATGTCAGCTATCTACTTGAGCAAATAGAAATTAAAGCAATGGCGGGGGAGCACTTCCCATGAATGGACATCAAGATGACAAAGAGATAAGCTTAAAAGGAAACTTGCAATGATTAAATAATAACCAATTAAAAAAGATGATTTGACTTTAGCAATTCAAATTTAAAGATTACGAGGTGACCATAAACATTGATACTTAAATGCTCTAACCAGAAATAATAACTAAACACTCTTTTTAGAGCTATTAAATTATTGGTAATTCGATGAAGTCTTCTTGCAAGAAGGAGGTTTTGGGATTGCAAAGTAATCTTTATATGTGGTCAAGATGCCATTTTAGAAAACGAATAAAAATCAGATGAATTCTATTGGGCACTGTGAGATCAGCTTAAGAAGATTAATATTATTCTTAATGAAGATAGTTTAGAAATCAGAGAAAAAACAATTTTGGCAATTTGAGCTGACTGACGAAAAGTAGCGAAACTAGTTCTCCGGATTTAAAATGTTTGGTGCAGGTTAAAACACTAAGATATGATACATTCTACTAATATATTTATTTTCTTAAGGATCGATCAAAAGCATTTTCTGTTTATCTTTATGTCAAAGGAAATGACTGTCTAGGAAAGGATAATTCACTGCATTCTATGAAACTATATAGAGTTGTTTTAAAATGGAGGTAGTAGGATATTCATAAGCAAAGCTGAATTGTTTTTTACTATTTAGATAATTAAGACTCACAATAATAAGAGCATGTTTGAGAGGATTAAGATAAGTAGATATTGGTGGGTCTTCCTGAGTGGTGCTTCAAAAATCTAGAACGAAGCTGGCTCAATTTAAGAGTTAAATTTCAGAAGATCAAGAGGAGTTGCAAATAAAGGAGTCAGTAATTAAAGGGATCCATCTTTGTGATGTTGAAGGAGATATTTTAGACATTATTCAATAAACCATGAATTAATCCAATTGTATTGCATTCAATTAATTTCAGGAGAACTCTCTTTATCCTCTACAATTTTCCATTGCACCTCAGGTGGATAATCTGTAATAGAATTGCCAAAGAGTTCCAAAACCGCTACAATGAGGAAATAAAAATCTAATTGACCAAAAAGAATAAGACATTTGATTATAGGAAGACCCAATAAGTCTCAATATAGCATATTATCAGCAGATAAACAGCTAATTGGTAAACTATTATTATAATCTAATATTAGCGAACATTAAATTGATTAAAGTTTGTATTAATTTTATATTCTTATTTTACCAAATAATTAGGTAGTTAAATCTTTAAAATATAATTAAACTTCCAAATTCAAATTAATGATTTAAATAAAACTCCAACAAAGATTTCTATAATTAATCAATTTGATTTAATTATAAATTTTTAAATACCTTACTATTATTTATTTATTAATCTTAAATAGATTTATAATTAACATTTAATCAGATAAATCAAGATTTTCTATTTTTTACCTAATATTATTCATATAAATTAATTTCCATTTATTTATTATAGATTTTTCTAGCAATTTAGGATCAGCTTCACTCTCTTCTCCAACTTATACTTCCTCTTTTGTTTGCTTACAATTTTATACATTAATAGGAATTTTATTTTTGAGAATATTAACTGTAACAAATGAATTAAAATAATTAATTAATCTGAAAAGTTCAATATAATCATCAATAATGATTTCGTTTTATATTCATAATATTTTAATGTTAATAAATATCTTATTAACTCTGCTCTTTTATAAATAGCTAGTAATTTGAATTGTGGTAATTATTAAACAATTACTTTACATCATTTCTAATAATCTGGTAAATACATTGAACCCAGTATAAATAAGGATATGTATACTTTTATTTATATTTAGGTGTATATTCTTATAATATTATTATTATTTATTGTGAGAGTAATTAGTTGGGGATACTACTGTCTATCTAGATATTGAAAATAATTTGATATTCCTCATTAAATTTGATTATTATATAATTGCGCCAATTTAAAAGTGAGTAAAAAAGATCTGCTGTTGAACATATCCAAAAGAATTATGTAAAGCTTGCATGTAAAAGTACTGATATTTGGGGTTTTATTTATTAAAAATTTTGTGTTTATATCTAATATTGAATATCAAAACAGATAAATGCTCAGTAAATGAAAGAAATCAAAATTAACATATATCTTATTTCTATTTTGGTAACTTTAAATGAATTTTTCCTCTTGTATCTATTATTTATTAAAATAATAGCAAACTCATTTATTTTATTCTTCTAAAGCCTGAGTAGGATAAATTACATAGTCTATATCGTTTCACAATCTAACCAGTTTATTTAGTCAGCTTATAACGATGACTAAAGAAAAATGAATGCATTGTATTAATTTATGAATATTCAATAGTAATTCAATCATTTTATAAAATAAATTTATTATTTTTACGGTCCTTATTGATGTAAGAACTTATGATTATTATTTATAATAATATAAGCCTAAACTAAGATTTAAACATCTTACATTATTTAAATTATAGTAATATAAATTTGTAATAACTTTAATGCTACTTGGATAAATTATCCTAAATATTATAAATAAATCAAGAAAGTTATATTGAGATAAATTAAAGCAAATATGATAAAAATTTACTATAAATTAGTTAAAACTTTTAATTTATTTACAGTAAGTCTGATAAGATAATGTCAAAGTATTTATTGAAAATTTGATATTAGTAAAAGTGTAAATTTAATTCAAATAGGAGTTTTTGAAAAAGTTAATTTAAATTCAAATCATAAATTAATTATTATAGGAATTTGGTAGCTTTTCATTTTTAACACGAAGGACATATATATATATATATATATATATATATATATATATATATATAAGGGCTCCTCTCACAAATCGTAAAGCTACCAAATTTTTAAAGTGAGTATTTAAGAAAAATAATAACATTAATCATTTTAAAGTTTTATTCCTAACCCTATCTCTAGCTATACTCTATGGAAGACCCCTACTCACGCCCAATGGACGACCACTAGCAATACGTAGACTCGCCCTCAGTGTAGCTGTCGCCCTCCGTGCTGCCCCCCGGGGTGGAGATTGACCAGTAGCAAGAGCCATTAATGGCCTGGCAGGGGCTGGCCCCCAAGTTGACATGCTTGCTGGAGAACATTAGACATGAAGACCACAACTTGAAGAGCATCTTAGGCCTAATGTCGACCCTCTACGACCCCCACACCATCTACTGCCACCGGGACCGCATCCAGCAGGTCGTGGAGTGCCACCTGGCCAGGAAGCGGCTGACATTCGCGTGCAAGACTCCCAGCAAGAAGAGAGAAGAGACCATTAAAGACATGAAGATTAGGGAAGAAGTCTAATACTAATCACTTACTACATAGGACGCGCCCAAGGCAAGAGGTGGGGGCCCTATATAGTACATGGTCGACAACAAGCGACAGATATCCACGATTGGTCGACACCTGTTCACATCATCGCAATTAGAGTTCACCCAAACTGGTCACTCGCCCTCAGTGGTGCCCTTCAACGAATGTGCCGATCCGTTAGAGGGTGTATCTTCATAGGGTGGTGACTTACAGTATGAATAGAGAGACGTTAGAAAACCCGAAATAATATCAAAAAGTAAAAAATAATTAATAGATGATCAACTACTGAGAGCTAAGTATTAAAAAAAGTTAAGAATACTCAACAGTCAAAAGTCATAGAGATGGGACGCTAAGCTACTGGCGCTCTATGTATGACCTTCCCCTCTACAGCAAGAGTTCCAAACCATTGTGAAAGACATTCTAAAAGACATCTCTCTAGCTGAGCAACAAGAGCAGCAAGCAATCAAGAGATAACTAACCCTGGTAATGCGGCTGATCAGAGAGTCCAGGTAATGCAAAGAGCACCTCCATCCTAGTGATGTTCTCCATTCTTTCGAGTGCCGTCGACGATTTCTTAGTACCAGGCCATTCCAGAAAAAGAGCTTCTACAGGCACACTGTGGCCTGCCATTTAACCCAGGGGAACGAGGCATTCAAAGATAAAGCCCTACAGCGCCTTTACAAGATACTCAACAAAATGCAGCGAAACGAGACCGATGGGACGGCCAAAACCATGGCTGAGGCTTTCACTGACACGCTCAAAACGAACACATACTCTAAAAGGACCCTGCGGCTCGTGCACCGCAGCCGCTTGATAGGTTTAAGAGACTTGTAGTAATGCCTTCTTAGGAGAGATTGGGTTCCTTCTACTGTGCCTCAGAGCACCAAACTATATTCAGCTATAGAGTCTGTATAATGTGAGACAGGTGATAATCTTCCTCAAGCAAATGTTCCTCTTTCACGCACCAATCCCTAACCCACTTAAACTGACTCCCCAATGAAAGGTGTCGAGCTGATGGAAATGGATTGTGTGGAGACTCAAGACAAGAAGACTAATGCTTGTATGGTAAAGGGTAGTTTCGAAGATAAGCACGATAATCTGTGTCACTCAGCCCCCCTTATAGTACGTGCTGGCACTCTATTGCACTAGCAACATATTGTGAGCAATGTGATCACCACGAACTGCCTGCGCAAGGAGATCACCTGTCTGATGAGGTCCCTCAAGAATAGCAGTGAGTGGATGAAGGGCACAACCAGTGGCGACGTGACCTAAGATAAATTATCACCTCACTAGTGGCCGATTGGAGATCCATACTTAAGTCAAAGAAGCAAGACGCCAATCAGTAGTTGCTGACTGAAAACGTGGATGCGCTCGAGTGCGAAGCTATTTGCATTGAAGCAGTCCTCGACCCCCTTTCAAAGAGCACTATCTCAAGGAAGGAGTAACTAATCACCATGCCCCAGAATGTGTAGAGCAGAGCTCTGGCTAGGCGACACAACGTGGCCTTTCTTGTAGGCCAGTTGAACGACCTTCAGATGACCATCAGCTCTTGTGTACATATTGTGTAGCGCATCGCACACTCTGCATTGGTCGAGTAATTCGAGCCAATCTCGCACAACTCTTATGTCTCGAGATGATTACCAAGAACGCTTCGCACTCACTTGCCATGTAAAAGAAGAATAGCGACCAAGCTATCAAGATGAGGACTGTGAAAGTCATTGACAAGGGATGGGCAATTAACGCGAGGCAACGCGCATACATGGAGGTGCTTTAACAGCTCGACCACAGCTATGGGTATGTACTGCGAGGCAGCCAGATAATGCCCAGTACCATAAGGGCGGCAGCAGAGTGGATTGGTGAAGTCCCCAAAGCTATTTAGGAAATGCTTTAGCTTGAAACGAAAGCCCACGACCCCAAATACATAATGCTTTTCGGACAATGCAACGTCTCGTAGGTTCTCTCTTCAAGAGCGTTCCTCTTGGAGCAATCCGACTGCCGTCATTTCGAGTATGACAAAAGTCTTGAGATAACTTACACCAGAATACCTGCAGGCAAACTGTCTCGGAAGACAGCGCACGGAGATGCAACTCCTTTCACACCCCAACTAGAAGACCAAGATGCAAATACTCATGACAGCATGAATGGACTGGAGGAAGGAGAAGTCACTAGCAAAGAGGGTCTTGTAGGTTCTAATGTCAAAGAAATTGCAATATGCTCACCTGCAGATGCGAACGATGAACATAGTCAGGCAGTGATAGAGGTGGAACTGCCTCAAGAACTACAGGAGCAGTGATAATCATTGATGGAATTCACTTCTTACCTCTGTGGGAGTAGATCAGTTCTTTCTCCCTACGTTTGAACATTCACATGCTATTATTACAGAAACTATCCCGCAACTTGATGTGCGTAATTTCATACACCCTATCCATAGAAAGGAAGATAAGCTTCCTTGTTTATGCCTCTCTAACTTTAATAACAACTCTTGCTTAATATCCTTTCTCAACTATTCAGCTATTGATGCTGCTATTATCTTAATATATAGTGAGTTCTTCCTGCTTCATATATTCCCTTCATTATAACATGTATGCTTATTCATGTACGAGATTGTGATTAGAGATTTAATGAACTTAGTAAAGATAAATCAAATACAAACCCCATAATTAAAGATTGGGTTGTGCTAAACTCAATACTCAAACCTGGTCGAGATGCCTCCCCACAATGGGCTTATGCGCTGATTTACTTGAGACAGCATCAGATATTGAAGAGTGTCTTGTTAAGACTCTGCGACTACAATGGGTGGCTCTCCTGGTTCGGCATTGGTTGTCTGTTTTCACTCATGGTGCCCGCCATTCGCGGCAACTGTCGCTACTGAGGCATTTGTGCATGGTCCATCTTGAGTCTCTTCACTTGGAGCATGTAGTCGTGCTTGTCTTGGCGTAGCAGTAACTCCTCATCCTTAGTCTCCTCTAGCTCTTCGCGGGTGCGTCTCCTTTTGGACGTTTGCTTCAGCGTCGAGACCGCACGACCATTGCCCTCTATTAGTAAGTCATTTAACATGGATGTACTTACGGGGAACGTTTAAGCACCTCACCAAAGCATCAGCGAATTCAGGTCGCATTGTAACGTTTAACTGTCGTTGCTCAATCTGGCGAGCGCTCCTCTTCTGGAGAGCTATATCGACTCGCTCCTTAAGCTGGTCAGGTATGACTGTGTTGAGTATATCCCCTAACCATTGCCTGTCTAGCTTCCTCCAGTCGCGGGGGTCTGGGAGGAACTGGAGCACCTCCTCATGCTATGTCGCCATCTCTAGCATGTTGGCCACCGTGAGGCCCTCGAGATATGGTATGGCAGAGACTTTCACCTGGTCCCTTCTGATGTACTACTCAGAAGAAATGATAGAGAGATCTTTGACAAATATCTTACATTCTTATCGCCCCTCAAGATAGAACTGAGGAAGTATGAGTTGGTCTGCTTTAGGCTGGGCAAGTGAGCCACGCCGTCCTGCGTGAGAAATAGGTGCATGTCCCTCTTGCTGGTAAGCTTGGTCTGCACGTCCAAATAGTTCAGTTGTGGCTACCCCTACATTAAATTTAGTTATTCTAATTGTGAACTTACTCGAGAATCATGAGTAAAGGCCTTGTAGGTTAAGGAATCTCTAATAGTACTTTTAGGTATTCCATTTAATAAATTTATAATTCCTCGTTTTAAAGATGAAAGTCCACTAGGGGAAAAACATGAAGAAGATAGAAAAAGAGAACTAGCCACTTGAGCGGGTGGTCAACCCCTCAAACGAAATCCACTAGAGCAATGCAAGCATGTCATAGGTAGAAATGGCCCCGAAGAAGAGAAACAAGAAGACACCCAAGCCTGAGAAATCTGATAAGGTGTGAAAAACTGATTGTACACAACAAAACCCCAACCCCAAGGCTAGGAAAGATTAGGAGTTTATCACTACCACCCTAATTCATGACCTGATACCTACAGAATCAGACGTTTAGGTCAATGTGTATTCGCCAGAGGATCTCCTATATGAGAATAGCTTAGGCGCACAAGAATGTGAAGCAAATTTCAAGGACTTTTTGTGCTATACATGTGACCCAAAAGCTCTTGCCAAAGTGCTTATACTGAAACACCAGGCTTTGGGCAGTGCACTCTCAGTGGAAGAGATACAAACTCTAGCTGAAAGAGCGCGAACCTTTGCCTTTCCTGACCTCCAGTCAGCCCCTACTGATGACAGTCTTATTAGCTATCGTGACCACGACATGCAAGAGGGCCTGGTTGGATAGTAGGTAGATTCATTCACCAAGTATGAAATGACAGACCCTCCACAAATGAACTTAGGATGTTGCAGGTCACGTAATCGTCGAGTAATGTAGAAGCAGCACCGTCAAACATTGATGGCATAAGAGTATCAATGCAAGAGAAACTTGGCTTGGTTTATGAAAGACCACAAAATGAAGCCGTAGGTAATCTCTCAGGCCTTGCGGGTGAGCAAGTAATGTGCGCTCCAATTGCTTCACGACAGTGGTGGAAATGCTATTCATGGGAGCCTGCCTTAAAGGGGAAGGCAGGTGATAGCCATTCCTGAAGACATTCAGTTGTTCATTAAGGGAGTGATAGCTGACACTACGACTGTGATCACTATTAAGAACCTTCAACAGCAGTTGCGAAGGTTTAAAGGCATCAGCATATCTCGACACTGCCTATGTGCCTTTCTGAAAAATGATTTGGGCCTCACATACCACAAGGTCTACCCTATGACACCCAATCACAATAAAATGGGGGCAAAGCTCCAGCGGTAGCTAGCTGCACGTGCATTTGTCAATGCCTTGTGCGATGGGAAGTTGCTAATTAATGTGGACGAATCCATCATTCAATGCACTGACTCTCGTACTTACTCGTGGGCACCCCCAAATGTTCATACGATGAGATCCTCTTCTAAACGTATGAATAGAGTGACCGTCACTGCAGCTGCCACAAGTTCTGGCAACATGTACTTCAGCGTATTCATGGCTATACTACTTCCTCCACGTTTGTTCACTTTATTGAGGGGCTAATTGATCACCTCGATACCCAAGACTCAAACTGGCGCAGTTCTACCATTGTCATGCTTGATAATGCGCCCTATCACAGAGCCTCCAACACCACTACAATGCTGCAGCGTTTAAGCGTTCCCGTATTATTCATGGGGCCTTATCAATTTGCAATGGCACCTGTAGAGTAGGTGTTTCGATAGATAAAGAGTACAGACCTCAACCCAGGCTAGTACCCAGTCTCCACAAAGTAAATTGCTCATCTCTTAAGCTTATTTAGAAAGCAGCTGACAGAATACATCAAGCACCTCGGGGCCAAGATTTCTCGCATGGATATGCAGTGGCTTAGGAAGAGCTTCCTAGGGGCCCTGGTAGCTGCGCTGGATCACCTCAGCATGTAGAATGTCTGATAGGCATTGGTGGTTTTGGGACTTTCAATAATATATGTCTAGGTACAGCATGTCGACCCCACTAAAGATGCTCACTTATCTCGCCCCTGGGACACTTGTCTAAGTCGGGAACCCCATCTCCGTAGATATAAACATGGAGAATCGAGTGGTGCCCCTGGCTGCGCATCATGCGAAGATTTTTCCGTGACTTCGTCTGCAAAACTGGTTCGTCAGAAATGCATATGTAAAAATACTTAAGGTAAGTATTAAAAATTAAAAAACCGCAATTGCATAATTAAAATTGGCTATTTAACGGCCTTATTATTTTATTTTCACACATTTATTAAAAATTTGATTAGTTTAAAAGCATGGCACCAAAACCCTAACCCAAGAAATAGAAGAAACCCAGAAAGCATGTGCTCACCTTGAAGAGAAAGAAGAAGCAGCAGCTCTACAACATTGCTGCCTTCCACGGTGTTAAGATGGAGGATGAAGTGATCAAGGTTCTCGTGAGCTGGGAGAACTGCAAAGATGAGGATCGTGACTGGATCCCAATTGAATATTGTGAAGGAAGCATCGCTTGGGACATGGTTGAAGACTACATCGATGCTAACAAGCCAGAACTACTCAAGACCGTGCAATGGAACAGATTCTACAAGGGTCGCAGCAAGCCCATTGGCCAGCTCATTGTGCCTCAAGTACCAATTGTGATTGTGGAGGAAAGGGATCCAGTCCTAGAATCAGTTCCTGCAAAACTCGTTCTCCCGGCCATCTCAAATCTATCTCCTGAGCAAGTGGAGGCACTCTTTAAAATCATGTAGAAATTTGCTTCCAATGAGTTTACTGGCGAAACCTTAACTGAGGACTATACTGACTTACTGATACTTCAGAGGGTCTCCTTGCAGAGCTCGAAGACTATGAGATAACTTACACAAACTTTGAGTATTGGAAGCAGTATGCTAAGAACTGCGGCTGCAACGCCTTTGAAGATATTGACTATTCGAAGATGAAGATTGAGACCAGAGAGGAATTCATGGAAAGAAGGATTGAGGAGGTGGCCACCTCGATGGACCAGATATCGTTGTATGACCCAGGCACTAAGCAACTTCCCAGGCAAGATGTGTTCAAGGAAGGGTTCTGGCACCCTGGTAAGTAAGATCAGTCACGCAACGCCTGTCTCATTCACGCAGTCAATATGATGGTGGGGGGGCCACTCTTTGATCAAGCCTTCAAGTTTACACAGCTCTATCTCTCGAGGACTCACATGTCAAAGCAAAGGAGACCCGAGATGGAGTGGGAGTATGGGTACTCCCTCAAGAACCTCAAGCACCTTATCTATGATCCATCGCAGAACAGCTGGCTCAGTCCTCATATGGTGGAAGTTATTACAGGAAAGGTAATGAGAAGTGTGAAAGCTCGCAAGCAAGGAGGGCTTATCACTTACCTGAACTCAGAAGATAATCATACTCGCTACTTCTTCCAGATGATGTCTTAAAGCACAGTGGTAAAGGATGGAAAGGAGGAGACAATCGAGGAACTTCACGCAGGCATCATTGTAAAATGGCAAGGTGTGTGGTACATCCTTGACAGTGCCGAAGAAGGTCCAATCGCACTGACAGAAGATAGCAAGTTGGAAGATGAATGGTTAGAAGGTGTCATGTATCTTGGCCTCAGTATCCTTGTTAAAGATAACCCTCCTAAAAAAAAGTTAAAGGCATTCGCTAGAGAGTGGGAGTTGATTCTTGATGGATACATCATCATTGAGAATGAACACAACCAGAGACCATGCAAGAGCAAGAGAAATATGGAAAGAAAGTGCGATCGCAAGCAGCTCCACCGAGAGGGAAGTAAACTGTATCGCAACTCGTCAAATAAGTCTATGGAACCCAAGCCAAGATTATCACACAGTGAACAGCAGCTCGGCATGAGAAGTGACAGTCGCAAGGACATTGAGGCAAAGGCTGTCTGCAACATCAAAGGACAGAGAGCCCGTGATGGGAAGAAAAAGAAAAACAAGGATGCCTAGATGACCACCATTACCAGGGAAGAGTCTGAGCTCGTTCAATCGCTCCTCAGCTCGTATGAAAGACTAAAACTGATAAATCTATACCGCTCTGAGCTCGCCTCGTACACTGAGCTACCAAGAATCAACGAGGTGATGAAGATCACCAGTGCACCCGTCATGCATGAGGAAGAGGCAATGATGGCCTGGCACTGGCAGGTGGCAGCCGCTTCGCGCTCCGAGATCAGGCACTTCAAGGACGACATCGAAGAATCAATGAGGAAGGCAAACCCCGCCAAGTACAGGAAGACCTCCCCACAGTCAAGGATATTTGAGATCAAGGAGAAAATGAAGTATTTCGTTGAGACATCCGAGGACGCAATCATGAGCTACTTGAAGAAGATGTACAAGAGGTGCCCACACCTGCCCACGAAGGTGATGGAGAGCCTCATCAGTCAGTGTAACAGCGAAGAGGTGGATGACTTAGCCAAATTGTACAAGAAGGTGATCGCCGAGAGGGCAGATGAGTTGAGAAAGAAGGAATACTCAAAGGAGTACGTGGAGACCCGCGACAATCTAATCAACGACATTCTCGCCATGTTCGAGTTCTGAGATGACAAGCTTACTAAGATGATAAAATAATTAAGTTGGATTTATATTTGATTTTCTTTCTCACTAATTTTTACATTATTTTATTTGTTTCTCTTTTAAAATGGATTAATAAAATTATCAAACTACCTCAACTTATTAATTCAGTGAGATTTACTCTTAAAAAACTATGCAATACATCTAATAATTACAATTAAAAATAATAATAATAATAATTAACTCACATCTAGGCCTCAGAGGGTCTACGAGTATAAATGTTTTAAGGAATAAATCCTATCTTGCCTCCTATTTTAGGGGGTTTTTGTACTAAATTTCTTCATCTTTTGTAGTTTCTTTTCTTTGGTTTTCTCTGGTTCTTTCTCTTTCCTTTCTGCTTTCTTCCATTTCCGTTGTATTTCTTGCCTGGTTTATGGATGATGACTTGGTCATCAATCATTTTTGTTCTTGGAAGTTTCTTAAATTGTATCTCAATTATTTTAAATTAAAATAGGTTAAGATATATATATATATATATATATATAAGTTTTAGAAGTTTTAGTGATGAGTTAGATTTTTCTATAAAATCCTGCTTGTTTTGTCAGGACTTTGAATTGATAGGTTACTTGGTTGAATATAGGGTCATAATCTAAAGCGAATGCTTAGATTGCTTTGGAGTTCATTTATTTGTTTTTGAGTATTATTGTTAATAGTTGTTTGACTCCTTTTGTTCCAATTAGTTCTGTTTACTTCTTGTTGGCTTGCTCATCAGTAAATTCGAAATCTTGTTTTTGTAGCAAGATAAGAAGTTTGTTGAAATCGGATTTTATTTTAGAGATTGTAGAGGACTTTTTAGCAAATTAGTTTGTATTGTCCTGAATAGGATGACTGAATTTTTAGGGCTTGTACTGATTCTCTGATCTCAAGCATCTGTTCCCATTATTCTAATGGGACTCTGTTTCCAGCTTGTCTACTGTTTAAGAAGCTGTCCATTGCAATGACGCCGACTTAATTCATTATTGTGTGACATTTGAATAGTTTTAGGAAACCTATTAATAATTATATTGTTATTAATTAGGTTTTAATCTTTAATTTCTTCCTATTTAGTAGGTATAATTTTTTCTAGACGACAATTTTATTATCGGTCAGAATAGATCGGTATATAATTGTTGTTTAGTGTATATGGTAAGTTTGTTGTGATCTTACCAATCAAAGACCTCTTCTACTTCTACTTCTACTGAAGATTCTGAGATGTCTGGTGTAGGTAATAATACTGAGGATGAACCGTCACTTGAGATTTCATACTCGTAGTCCTTTCTTTTTTACTTGGCAGCTTTGAGGTGTTCAAGGTCAGCTCTTTGATCTATAAAGAAACTTGAGTTTACAGGTGAGGAAAGTTCAAAAGGGTATTGAGTAGTTAAAAGAAATTAAAGAGGGAGGGGTTCGGTTAAGTTTTATTTTGCTGAGTGAATTTAAAACACTTGGATTGAGGTATTTCTTAGATCAGTGGTTGTGTGAATCTTTATATATGTCTGTTATTAATTTACAATAAGTATGAAAGTCAGTAGTAGAGTTCAAGTAAGTATCTAGAGATTAGTTTATTAGATTCTATAGCATATAAATGAAATTTAGTACCCAAATACCACCAGAATTGATTAGATAATCTTATACTATGGAAACACCATACTGCCCATGGTCACAGTCATAGTTGCTATGATGGCTTATATAAAAGTATTGATTATAGTAAGTTTGTGTTTTTGGCTTAGAATTTGAAGGTTTTATAGAAGAAAAGTGTATTGGGCATGAACATAGTCACAAGTCCATAAACCGATTGATTGATTCCATGGTAGTCCCACTCAACAGATATATGCATTGGAAGATTCTCTTCAAGAGTAGATGCCTTCTGACCTTGGATGACCACTCTGAGGACCTACTGACCAGAGCCATAGTAAAAATAGATGAATTGAGCCATTTCAGTCTCTATACATGTAGCATGGTGACCGAGCATCCTCTGGTGGTTGAAAATGTTCTTTTCAGATTCGCCGTTCTTGAGTTTAGATGATTTAACTAGACTTTTTTAGATGATAGTTCTCATCAAAAATAGGTGTCTACTTATTGTTATTTCTCCCCACTCATCTTTATATGTAATGAGGTTGTAGATCTTTTTAGATATCTCGACGAATTAGTGTGTTTTGACGTACTATTTATATGTTTATTTTACCGTGTGTTTAGATTTGTCATTTCGATCTCTTTTTAATTTGATAACGTTTTATTAAAAAATTACAATTAAGAATCAGTAAAATATTTTCAAAATTATAATCATAATAATTAAGTAAAATTACCTTTTGAGTTAACGGTATTTTATAATTTGATATAAATATTACTTCAGAAATTACTTTTAACTTTTCAATAAATGACCTTTAATAAGAGAATAGAACAAACAATAAAATATATATATATATATATATTATGACAGATAACAATACTCTTATAAAAATATAGAAAGCCAAACCCTTTATTTGACTATTTGTAATGCCATCTAATATTTTATTAAAAAAAGAAGTTGTATTATGAAATAAATAGAATAATAATTATTAGTTAACTAAATGAGGATTTGATTCGGTGTATTATTGGAACAACATATTTTGTAAAGTCTTATTTCTATTAAAAATAGTAACCAAATGAAATTTTTTTTTTATAAAATTATATTGATGACGAAAGGAATATAATTCTGCTTATTTGAAGTCTTGGCAGGGTTATATTGCAAGAAGCAAGAAGATATTTAATTGTGAGTTGATGAAAGAAATATTATTAGAATTAATTAAATTTTGTTGATTAGATCTATGTATATTTGAAAGATTTTAAGTGTATTAACTTTTAGAGCATTTATTATATAATAGTAAAATGAAAAACTAAGTTCAACTGATGCTATGAACATATGCCATTATTTATAATATACTTATTAAAATCTTAAAATTTGAAAACCGTATATATTGGGTTAAAATAAATCATTTGATACAAACATTTTACTAAATCCAATAAGCATGAATAGGTCAATTATAGATATTAAAAAATTATCATTTAGCTTATAGATTATCCATTCACACTATTATTTAGATTGCTCTCCCTTTTGAATTGTGAATTCAAATTCATAGTAATTGATTGTATTTAATATTAGATATATTTAATTTACGCTTTAAAATAAAATCAATTTTCGTAGTATAGAATCAGGAAAACTGACTTTCCTCTATTTATATCTGATACCGCACTATAATTTAATTAAAGAAATCTATCATATCTATTGTAGGTAATTTGGTATAATCTTCAATTATAAGATTATATAAAGATATTGTTGTTTAAATAGATATTAACTGCCAATTTAAGTCTAAGTTTATTAATGATCTTTATTTGTAAGACCAATGATTAGTCAATTTTTTGTTTGGTATTTTTCAAAGATTTGATAAAATGTTATAATTAAAATGGAAAATTAATAAAATATGAAATTATTAATCAATTTTTATAATTAACTTTAATGAATAAGACTAGCAAAAGTTTCAAGATGCTTATCGTTTTCATTGGTTTATTTTAAATTACTTTTCCTATTTTGTTTCATATAAAAGTGATAAATTAATCTATTATATTAATTTTGATAATTTTTGTATTATAAAATTAGAATTACTTTATCTCTATAACGAATTAAATATAGGGCAAAAAGTAACTTTATAATAGAGAATTAATGTAAGAGAGAAAACTATAAAAACCAGAAAGTCCTAAGTAAGAATAAGCAAAAAAACCAATTTAATAATACAATTTAATTTAAAAATATATAATTAAAAATTGTTGTAGATACTAGAGTAATTATCATATTTTATGTTCTTGCATACTTTATAATTGTATTAACACAAATTAAAAGCATATTAAAATCATAAGTATAAACTAATAAATATAGAGTAATAAATTAACCTAAATTAAATAAAGCTCTTAATGTTACAATCTTTAATTCAGCATTCCTAATTTAATTAACATTGCTCAAATTAAATTAGATTTTAACCTAATATTTAAAAATTAATTTTATATAGAAAATATAAGCTATAAATTTTTTTATTCTAACAAAGATGACTGATTAAAATAGACACCTAAAAGAAAGGATAGTTAAAGGATAAATTTCGAATTAATATGGGCATTATTTAACATAGTATCAATAATATATTATTTTAAATTACTAGATTAATTCTATGTATTTTTTATAATTCAATATCTGTATTATAGTATCTTCAAATGAAATTGGTAATAAATTAATAAAGTTTCATGAGTATTTAGATGAATTAACTCATCTTATTTTATATTTTATATACTACTTTCTACTCAAATTTATGAGAGATCAATTATATTAACCCACTTTGATATAGCCAGAACAATTTTAATGGTAATACTACAATCATAAGGA